>MJUU01072779.1:5174-22527 GCA_002080025.1 Modiolus philippinarum
TCGTGCGTTCGTGCATCGTTTATCGTGCGTTCGTGCATCGTTTTTCGTTCGTTTGTATATCGTTCGTGCAGGTAAGATAAACGAATCAGGGGGTGTATAATTTTCACCCATTGTGAAAAATGGATAACAGGAAACACCTACAATGGCTGAAAATTATAATTACATGCCAAAATCTGCTAGGGAACTACACAGGAAAAACACAAATAAGACAAAAGACAAACGTAAACAACGATAGAAACTCGGGACAGCCGGACTTGGTACCGGCACTAGCAAAAGCAAGCATTAGGTTTAAACCGGTTTATGGGTACCCAAACCTCCCTTTTATCTGTTCCCTTTCCCTATAGTTGAATAAACATACGAATAAAACCCAATACAGGTAGACTACTAACTCCAAGATCACATCTTGAAAGGAGAGAAAATGAAAATACGTAATTTTGAAAGATAGGTCAATAAACTGCCGGCTAGCTCAAGGAGCTGAGTCTGCTGGTTAATAACTGTCGCACTACGGAAGAAAAATCAAACTCAAAACTTCCCGGAGGGTTTGGTCAAGTATCATCATATATTTCAGTAGATATCGGCAGTATCAGTGAGAGGCCAGTATGAGAGTCAAATTTTTAGGTCATTAAATCTCAATGCTAATTTAACGGATGCAAGCTGAGTATCTTGTCGACATCCCCTATTACGTAGAGAATGTAAGTTACGTTCCAGCCTTTTTTAAATCTTTATTCAGTTTCTTGCACTTTTAACAATATTTCCGTGGAAACAAGGATCGGAATACCCTGAGTAATAAGCTGTTTCCGAGAAACGCCAGATTTTAGATATCATTTTGAATACTTACAAACCAAACATAGTAATATTTATTGTCCGCAAGACACCCATTTTATAAAGGAAAATGAATTGTCTGTAAGAAATCTTTGGGGAGGAGAATGCATTTTTAACTCTTACAGATCTAACCAAAGGGGTCTTGCAATATTATTTACAAAAAAATTTGAATATAAAATATACAGGTCAAAAATGGATGAAGGGGAAATTTATTAGGGTTAGATGTCGAAACAGAACAAAAATGCATAACACTCATTAATATATATGGATCAAATACAGACTCTCCAAGTTTTTATGACAAGTTGAGCGAAATTATTGAAACCTTCAATAATGACTCAATAATTATTACAGGGGATTACAATTAATTTCAGGACCAAGTTTTAGGCACTCAAGGTAATTGTTCAATAAACAATCCGAATGCGAAACAAAAGGTAAATGATTTGAAAGATGTCTTGAATTTGGTGGATCCATATAGAGAAATTCATCCAGAAAATATAAGATTTACAAACGCAACCCTTTTAAACAGGCAAGACCTGATTTCTTTTTAGTGTCTCAAAACTTCTATCATAATGTACAGGATGTCGAAATACATAACAGTTATAGGTCTGACTATTCCCCAGTAATTCTTAAATTTAAACTTAGTGATTTTTTAATCGGAAAGGGCCTATGGAAATTTAATAATTCATTACTTTATGACATTGACTATTTGAAAATAGTCACCGTTTAGATTTAGATTGTTCTGATATTTGTTTCACAATAAATGGTCAATTATTCCTGGAAATACTATTAACAGAAAATAGGGGGAAAACAATATATTATGCTTCATACAAAAAAGAGAAAAAATCAAATTGGAGGATTTATTGTTACAAGATATCCAAAAACTCGAAAGTGAATTAGACGGTGAAGGGTCGCTGGAAATTATTGAAGATAAAAAATCTGAACTTAAAGTTTGAAGACAAGAAAAAATGAGGGGCACTATATTAGGTTAAAAATGCAAATAATTGAAGAATATGAAAAACCAACAAAATATTTTATGAACTTAGAATCCCAAAACTTTGTTAGTAAAACTATTCCTAAAATTGTAAATGTTACCATTACAGACCAAGAAGAAATTCTTTAAGAAGTAAAAAACTATTATGAAAACTTTATAAGAAAAAAGAAATTTTTGCACTACCAGATTTAATGACTGAAATACCTTATTGGGATATTCCAAAATTAAATTAAACAATGAAAGCAGAGCTCGAAGGATAAATTACTTATACCGAGTTAACATCTGCAATAAAANGAATGAAAAAAGATAAAAGTCCGGGGTCAGATGGTTTCACAAGTGAGTTTTTGTTAAGTTTTTTGGTGTAATTTTGAAAAATTTGTTCTCAGGTCAATAAATTATGGATATAAAAATGGTCAAATGTCTGTAACTCAAAAGCTAGGAATAATAACATGTATTCCCCAAACAGTATATAAAGAATTGGCGCCCAATTCGTCTTTTAAATAAAACTTATAAACTTGCTTCAAGTTGCATTGCAGAACGTATTAAATCAGTTTTTGATATCCTTGTAAATAATGATCAAATAGGTTTTATTCCAGGGAGGTACATTGGTGAAAATACACGTCTGATTTATGATATTTTACTTTTTACTGAAGAAAAGGATAAACCATGTATTCTCCTCCTCATTGATTTTGAAAAAGCGTTTGATTTCATATCTTGGGAATTCATACAAAGTGTTTTAGATTTCTTTAATTTTGGAAATTCCACCAAAAACTGGATTAAGTCATTTTATACCAATATAACAAATTGTGTAACTCAAAATTGTTTTCTCTCACAATTCTTTAATGTAGAAAGGGGCTGCAGGCAAGGGGATCCTTTATCACCCTATATTTTTCTTCTTTGTGCTGAAATCTTCGGAATCATGGCAAGAAATAACAAAGACATCACTGAAATTACAATTAATGATACTGAATACTTAATATGACAGTATGCAGATGATACTTCATTAATTTCAGATGGTTTTCCCGAGTCTTTGGATGCATCTCTCTGTACTCTACAAAAATATGCTGATATGTCGGGTTTAACAATTGATCATATTTTCTGGACTTGTGAAAAAATTTCACAACTTTGGAATGATTTATATGAATGGATATTGGAAAAAACTGAAATAATTCTGCCTCTCAATTTGGAGGTTGTATAATTTGGAAATTTACAAAAATCAGACATGAATTATATTCGAAATTCAATTATTTTTTACACCATATTTTACATTTATCGATCAAAATCAAATGGGGACCAACTTCATAGCTGTGCCTTAAGAAATTATCTTAAAGAAAACATTTCAATTGAAAAATATTTATAATTCAAGAGATAACCTTTAGACAAAGCAAATAATTGCTGGAACCCCTTCTTCATAATTAGTAAAGTAATATATATTTGCATATTGCAGAATGACATAGATTGGAACTTGTAAGAAAGATGGTTTGAAAGGTACAGGTGTGATTCAGTTTGCATGTTTTTTTTTCTTGCTGCACAGATAGGGAGTTTTGGACAGTAATTGTGTTCAGCCAATTCACAGTTGTAATTTGTTATGTACTTAGTATTGCATAAGTATGAGTGTTGTATGTATGTGTTCCAATTTAGTCATAGGCATATGCACTGTTTGTACCCATAAACCGGATTAACTCTAGCGCTGGCTTTTGCTAGTGCCGGTAGCAAGTCCGGTTGTCCCGAGTTCATATCGTTGTTTACGTTTGTCTTTTGTATTTTAATTGTGGGTTTTTCTGGTGCAGTTCCTATTTACTTTGTGGCATGTGGCTATGTTTTTCGGCCATTGTAGGTGTTTCCTGTTATTTTGTATTCTATTTTTGTTATAAGTCTTTTATTTATTTTAAAAATTAGTATCTAAACTACACAACCCTGTATGATCAAATTCATTTGATTTTATAGGAAAAATCAAATTTTAAATTGATAATTAAAATAGGCTGAAAATGTTCTTATAAGTAATTAAAATGGAATAAAAAAGATAACAGGAAACACCTACAATGGCCGAAAAATTATATCTGTCTCATGCTTTTTTTCAGTCTACACCAATAGAGAAAATGAAAGGATATGGAGTGAATGTACATGTGACAAAAACGCACACGATACATAGAAAACTCCAGTTTATCAAGGACAGGGCATTTATTCCTATCTACATCTTGATGTCGCCTGAAGGTCCTCAACTAGAGGTGAACAATATTCACCCCTCAAGCGAGATCAAAAAGGCCCATAGCGTGCACTTATGCGGTATTCTTGACAAAAATTATATCAAGGTCACTCCCTTGCTCCCCAACCGCCATGGAGTGCCAACTTAGGCGATGCTAAGGGTTATCCAACTGAAAGCACCAGAGTTAAAAGAAGAGAATAAAAATGTTGAGCAACATCGATCGCACTTAAAATATGTCATTGAAGCAACACATGTCGGAAGCTGTCAATGAGAAAAATGTAAAGTCTTTTCTGAGATTATATACTCTGTTGATTTATTTATTTATTTATGGATTTATTTACTTATGTGTTTTTTAGAGCTCACATAATTAAAACCAAAATTATCATTTTTGTCTTTTTTCAATTGTCAATAGAAGTATTTCAAAAACAATTTTCTTTAAATAATATTTTTATTTATTCAGATTTTTCATATTTACATCTACTATTAAGATAATAAGAACATTAATGCCCATCGATATTTGATTGTTTACAACTATAATCATACTGTTCATATGTGTTTTTATGTTTATATGCTACACTTAAATAATGTGTTTTTGCCAATAAAGCATTATAAAAAATATTTTAGATATCAAATGATCATATCTATTATAAACTTTTTAAATGTATTCAACAACTTCTGAAATTTGTAACCCTGTTGTAATAGTTTGGGTGTAATAGAAGGTTACGTTAATTAAAATTGTCAAAGGTAGAACAAACGCGTGCGAATCGTACCAGTTGAGAAATATACACCCCATAGGATGGGGCCAGAGGAATGTCGCCGTCAAGAAAAGGGAAATTAGTAATAGTGAAATCAAATTCATCTTTTTTATCATATATTTCAGTTTTTATTTTACCAGAGTCAAAAATAATAGTTAGATCCAGACAAGGGTGGGAACATGGTTAGCTTTATCTAATTTCAGTTCTTTTGGGTAAATGACGTCTGCATAATGCATTAACTTGGGATTGTCAATAGTAAGGATATCGTCAATATACCTGCTGTAAATTAAAAGTTTATCACTGTTTTGTATGGTTCTGTTTTGAAGTTGTTTTTTTTCATGAAGTCTCGTTCATAACAGAACAGAAAAAGAACTGCAATAAGAGATGCACAATCTGTACCCACGGGAATACCTATGACCTGTTTATAAATAGTGTTGCCAAAACGGACAAAAATGTTGACCATCAAAACATCCAGTACATTAGTCATATCATCATATATCCAGGAACCATGATTAATGCAGGTAATATAAGAAAAGAATCCTTGCTTTTTGTTACAACAAATGAACTTCAGACCAGAAAATTTAATAGACCATTTAATAAGTTGTCCCAATTTGGATTTAATCAAATTTTATGGAAGGGTTGTATAAAGTGTGGGAAAATAATAACTGTCATTGGATGAGACTTGTTTTTGAATTGATTGAAGTTTATCTTAAATTCACACTCCAAAAGTAATTTACGCCCGAGTTTTGATAAATTTTTTTTCACAGTATTTAATAACCAACTCCCGTATACAAGTAAGTGAACTAGTTAAATGGATGGATAAATTAGTAGTAGAACACTTATTAGATGCCGAGTTGGTTGCCTAAATGTACAATGAATATGATGATGTGATGAAGAGAAATAAGGAAAACTCACTTTGTCCCACAATACTTCGGATTTATTACAGACAAGTATTCTATTAAATAACCTTTATTAATTTCTATTCCAGAATGTTTTTGCTTTATCTGATGATTTCTTTTGAATTAGTTATCAGGCTTTTTACAAATAAAATCCACACTAATATTGTGAGATACACTACATGATATTTTATGAACACAAAACTTTCTTGTACAATTGATATTGCAAAAGCCAACAAAAGCTAAAAAATGAATACTTTAATAGAAAAGTGATATGATTTGATATGGCCTTTTTTCAACGAAATGGTTGATAGACTTTTAAACAACCAAAAGTAACTTTCTCATAATGAGAAAATTCCTAATTACTCAGAGTTTTATAAAAAAACATGAAAATACAGTTAAAAATTGATTTTGGTATACGATGATTAAAAGAGACAATGAAATCATAATTTAATATTCACTAGTTAATGATATAAGAACCAGTTTCATAGCACGGCATTTATTTGGTTTTATTGAAGTCTTTCCGATAACGATTCGGAAATACCTCGTTCGTATTTTACAGCAGTAAATTGCATTTATATTTTAGAAAATCTATATTTCCATCGATAATAATTAAATTGAAATTAATCAATCAATTAACATTTGTAATTTCAGGTGTTGATTATGCTCCTGTAGTCAAATGCATATTATTTGCAAAGAGATCTCCAAGTATAATATTATTCATATTTTTGTATCAATCATGAAAGCTTAATCGTCATTTTTCATTATAAGATATTGAAAACCATTTTCATTAATTTCACTCAATTTCATTATGATCTGATATTTTCTACACGTTCCAAAACAGTATAGGCCATCAAGTTAATGTATTTCATTTATACGAACCGAAATGATGCAATAGTCAAAATGATGAGGTTTATAGGCTTTGCTATATAGTCTGATTAAAACAAAATATGATCTAAAGGAACAGAAAGTACTTCAAAGAAACCTAATATTAATTTAATACCAATACTATTTTATTTAGTCATATCGATGTGCTTTAATTTTCGTATTTGCAAATCTTTTGTTCTTCCGGTATTCAACTGTCGTTGTTCCAAAGCTGTTGATTGATTTTAAAAGTGGTCCAGGATTTAATAAATGCTGAGTGGCAATCATTAATCCACCACTTTGAAATCCTCAACGAATCTTAAAATTCCCCATTCTATTGAATAGACACAAGTTGTCGAAATGGCCTTATACATAAATTGAATTTACAGTAACTTCGGTATTTGTTATCTATTGAAAGGGTTCCGTGAAAACATTTGATGTTTAAATCAATCAACAGTTTACAGTTACAAATATACTTTTGAAACCAAATTACGTTGAAAATAAATTTTAAAAAAAATTAAAAAAAATAGATTTCAAAAGTGATTAGGAATTACAAAATTGATTGAAAAGACTTTTACCACTGGGCCGATGCCACTGCTGGTGGACTGTAAGTCCCCGAGGGTATTCACCAACCCAGTAGCCAGTACTTCGGTGCTGGCCCGAAAACCGATTTTATTTGAAAATTTTCAATATCTAAATTTAATAAAATTTTGTTAAAACCTAAGGAGTATCTCCCTCTAGCATAGCTCTGTCCTTAGCTGATTTTGGCTTTGGTATTTAGATCCTATTGATAATTTGTTCTATATCAGCTTTTACACATATTTCGGTTCATGGATTTCCAAACGTTTTGATTTGGTCTGCACTGATGAGACAGAAGTTGTCGAAATGCGCATATGCAGAACCTAAATTCACAGTAACCTCGATATTTTGTTATTTGAACCACTTTTGAAACCGACAACCACATTTCGAAAGCGTTTTGGATTTAAAAAGTGTAACATATTATCATTTAAGGTTTCCATTTTCGGGCGAAAAGGTCACTTTTGAGAGACTGAAATCGACAAATCATCTTTTCTCACTTTTTTAGGATATTGTTTCTGTGACGATTGTAGTCAGAATTTAGATAAGAGATTAGGCTTAGAAACATTTTTATCTCAAAATAAGGTTAGGTCTCCATTTCTATGCTAAATTATTTTCTCACACGACTGACCTTTCGGAAATTGAAATATTGTTATATTTTGGCGTTAATAAGTATACAGAAACTAAATTAACAGTACGTTGGCAATTTAGTTATTTATAAAATTTAGCATGTTTAGTGTTGGTAAGGATGTTTTTATCTGTAAACAATATTAAAAAAAAGAAAAAATGTTGTTTTAAATTTAACAGGTAAAGCGAATTAAGGAAAATACATTTTTTTATCATTGTTTTTTCTCTTTGTCTCATATTACAGTGAGATCATTCCAATTTCTCGCTTTGATTCGTTTAATATTGAGGGACTCAAAATATATCACTGATATTTTGGGGTAATGTTTGCGTTCAAATTTTAGGTATTTTTGGAACTTGAAAGAACACATGGATTCGTAGAGAGTCTAGATGAAATGAATTTTTAATATATCATTTTTATGGGGTACATCATTGGAAATCTTCGTTATGAGCTTGTGCATTGTATAAATGCTGACCAATTTATGATTTATGATTGTTCATATCCTGATGGTGCTTTTTGTAGCTTTCTTTGTATTTTTGTGTTTTTTGTTGTGTATTTCATGTTAATATTTAGTTCTTTATTTCATCTTTATTTGTCCCGTGTTTGTTCGTGTTTACTGTATAGTCCCACATGTTTGGTATGCAGTAGATTCGTTTCTGTAGTTTTTGTTTTATACAGTTACTTTTGGAAAAAGCTTAAACACTGTCTCAAAAGTTGCTTAATTCATCCTCCCAGAAATCCTACAGTTGCCACTACAGCACAGATAGATATGAAGTATCGATTTCACACATTAGGACTGACATTTATTGCTATCCGTCATGTCTTCCATGATTTGACGCAATCGGTTTTGACTTTACCCCTCATAACTCAGTTACAATGTAACTGGTGCCGTAGATGTAGCAGGACATGTTTTATCTGCCGGTGCTCCTGAAGTCATTCTGCGGTTTTCGATAGTTCATTTTATGAGTACAGTTCTTTTGAGTATTGTGATGTTTGTTTGTTTTATGGTAGTGTCTTTAGTGTTGTTCTCCTTTTTTTGTCGTGTCTCTATAGAGACTAAACTCTTTCCTTCGATCTTCTACTTTCTTTTTATAACCAAGCGAAAAAATTGATTTCATTAAAAACATCAAAGTATGCATCATTGATGATAAATGATATACTGTACAACGTCTATAATTTGTGATATTTTTGTTTTTGTATTTGGGTTTTGCTTGTGTTTTTGTTTTTATATTTGTTCTTAATCTTTTCCATTCTTCTGTCTTGTGCCTTATTGTTTCGGAATTTGTTTGAAAATGTATGTTATACCTTGATAATGAAAGAATATGGAGTTTAGGCACATTCGACAAAACATGGCGAAACCAAGCAATGGAACAACGATTTTATTGTTGTTCTTCATCTTAAAAGCACTAATAGGCATTTAAAATGAGTTCTGTACCTCATGATAAGTTCAATACGATATAAGAACCGGTTTAAGTGGAATTCATTACTAAATGTTGAACAACGCTATATACCTGTTGATTTATACTCATGAATGCAGGAGTGTCAACAAATATAAAATTAACTGGTCAAGTTTTCTTACAATCGCTATCATCCGTTGCCCAACAATAACATTTCATATTTAGACTTAAATCCTAATTTGCAAGGTAAATATTGAACGATTTTTAGAACGAAATAAATTGTTTTCGATATCTAAACTTCCCCGTCCTTAGAAGGTTTGTTGACAGCGTAACGTTTGCAAAAGTATAGGTCATACAACTTTGTCGTATTTACGCATAAATATCTGCTTTCTCATAAGGAAATAGTACCACACTTTCAAATTTTGGCATTTTGGTTGTTGTTTTTTTTGTGAATTTCGAATGTCATTCTGACTCACATCTCACTCTATCAATTTTTAAACATCTTTGGGTTTACTGTCTTCCAAACGTTTAGATTGAAGAGACATAAGATGTCGAAATGCGCATATGCAGAAAATAAATTCACGGTAACTTCGGTATTTTGTTATTTGCTTCCACTGGGTCGATGCCTCTGCTAGAGGAGTGATAGTCCCCGAGGGTATTTACCAGCCCATTAGTCAGTACTTCGGTGCTGACCCAAAAGCCGATTCCAATATCTAAATTTCTATAAATTTTGATGAAAACTGAGGAGTATCTCCTTCATTCAAAGCTCTGTCCTTAGCTGATTCTGGCTTTACATTTAGCTCATATTGGTTATTTATTCTCTAATAGTCTTTAAACATCGTTGAGTTAATGGTCTTCCAAACGTTTAAATTTTATCTTCACTGAAGAGACATAAAATGTCGAAATGCGCATATGCAGAAAATAAATTCACAGCTCAGTTATTTGTAATTAAAGTTTTTGTTTTGTTTTTGTTTTTGTTTGTCTATATATTGTTATTGTTTACTAGCCTTTGACACTTTTATTCTCTGTGCATGTGTTGGGGAACAAATATCAGTGATTGGAAAAGTACGTGCCAGTCAATATCATTATTGTTGACGATCCTTCACCTATGGCTCAAGAACATAAATGTACTGTCATTCGACAATACGAAATGAATTCCACTTTAACCGGTGATAGAGGCCGTCTTGAACTTACTACTTGTATGCGGAATTAGCAAAATTGGTGAAGAACATAAGCCATTTAGGGCTTGCTATATGGTGTGAGGTTCCCCACTGTGTTGAAGACCGTACGGTGACCCCTAGATGCTTTGTTTTGGTCGTTTTAACCTGGATATGGGATGTTGTCTCCTTCCTTGACATTTACCCCATTTCCTTTCTTTTTCAACAATAAAAAACGTTGTTCCATTGCTTGATTCTACCATGTATTTGTGCATTCACTCCTTACTCCTTATTTGTTTATGCAGTTATTTGTATCTGCAATAAAATCTTTAATAGTTTGGATAAATATCGATGTAAGACGTGATTACTTTTATGACATCTATAATTATGATAATAAGTCGGTTTTCAGTATGGTCTTAGATTTAATGACTTAGATCTCTCAAAAATCACAAACCATTTGGCAAACAGAAGGTAATAATCACAATTTTGCTTTGTACTTTATTAAGCAATAATACGTCACAAGACAATCATGAAACTACAGTTCGAAATGAATAACGGATACATAGAAAGTTGAAGAAATGCAAACTACAAATACCCTTTAATCGACGTTTTCAAACATAGAATTTCTTCAGTGTGTAAGTGTGAGATAACAAGTTCAACAATATCACTATACAGCAAGAAATGTAAACATCCAATAATTCCAGTGAAAGACACCCAACAATATCACTGTTCAACAATCAGTTTACAACAATAAATGTAAACATCCAATAATTCCAATGAAAGACACCCAACAAAATCACTGTTCAACAATCAGTTTACAACAATAAATGTAAACATCCAATAATTCCAGTGAAAGACACCCAACAATATCACTGTTCAACAATCAGTTTACAACAATAAATGTAAACATCCAATTATTCCAGTGAAAGACACCCAACAATATCACTGTTCAACAATCAGTTTACAACAATAAATGTAAACGTCCTAAAATTTTTTTGCACTACAGGTATATTAAATATACAACAATTTCATGCAGTTTCATAACCATTGAATACCATTTGTACACAAGGGGATATAAAAACAATAGGTTGCTACTCCAAGGAAGATTTTTGTAAGCAAATTTAATAAATTATCAGTTTCCATTGCACTAATTCATTGGAGTACCTACAATAGGAGAAACATCGAACAATATTTATACGCTGAACAACGATAACATAAAACGTCAAATCATTTCCGTCTACAACAAAGCAATACAAGATTAAACAATTCAAGTATACACAAATAATTAGATGTCTCAAAATCGAATAAAAAGATATTCCATTTCTATTATACGCAAACAAACTTCCAGTATATAACTTTTTAGATGTTGCCAACTAAAATACAATATACTACAATTTAAGTATATACAAACAAACTTCCAGAACATATAACTTCTTAGATGTTCCCAACTCGAATAAAACATGCTACATTTACGAAAAAAAAATTAAAATTTAGACTAACGGCCACGTTAATTCATTAAAAGTCAGGGATCATGAAAACTGACAGCCCGAACTTGCTGATTGTGATTTATTGAAGATGGTCTGTTTTGCATAATTCGTCTTGCCTTAAATCCTTTTCAAGTTTCCGTGTACAGCATAACGAAATTTACTATTTATTATGCAACTTAGGTATTTATGTATTTCCAAATGCTTTCTGTACGACTTGAAATGAATATTTATGAAAATCACATTTTACTATGCTTTTCCGAATATTTTGTAGTGTTTTGGGTAATTTAGGGGTATTTGCCGATCTGTGAACGCAATTAGACTCATATCACTAGCGCGAGTGCAAAATCGTTAAGTTTTCTAGAATCGACGATTTTGTACTGAATCATTTAAAGCTCAACTTATTGTTCATTGCAAATCTTTAAAAGTTGAAATTTTGCAGTTTAATCTTGAACATAATATAGATGTTGCAATGTCATTTTCATTGGATTATTCACTGAATTTTATAAAATACCAACAAAATACTAAATATTAGATAATACCTTTGACATGTAAAATTGGTGGTAATAAGGATCACTACTCCGGCCAGAAATTTTTACGAAGTCTTATATGCAATTTTGCATTTTGAATTGGATCAACTTTTATATACCCAAACTCACTTGAGGGTAATGCTAATACAAAAAAGGAATAGAAAAATGTTGTTTTATTTTCATTTTCAATTTTCAACGAACTTTAGGGGCAATCCTGGTACAAGTAAATCTAATAGAGGGTGTATATCCTGACCTTTTGGTGTCAATGAACTAATTTAAATGCTTCACCGCGAAATTGCATATAAAAATACAAATAATACCAATTAGGGCATTAATTAGGACAAAAAATGGCTGAAAACTACCAATCGACCTTAAGCAGAAATCTAGATGATTCAATGCTGCTTTTGAATGAAAATATTTTGCCTTGGACCCGCGCCAAAATAATCACGTATTTTGAAGAAAACTCCAAATAATAGGTGTCATGATAGCAATTTCCCAAGAAAGGCTTGAAATAAACAATACATTTTAGGCAAAGGCTTGTTATAGAATCTGTTAATGTTCATGTAATCGTGCTCAACGTGTCTGCTGAAGTGTTCTGAACAGTAGGGTGGCTAATGGTTGATGAATTTCTATATTCAATGCGACAACCACAAAACAGTTTTTTGAATTCTTTTCTGAAAAACTCACTTGTTAATGTATAAATTATTATATTCACCGAGAAGTTTATAATTTCCAAAACAATTTGGGTATGATAAACAATGTTTCTTTTGTCAGACAAGACCCCAAGGATTTTCAACCAATTTAAAATTCGGCCAGGTACCATACATATAAAATAAACTGTTGTCATGACAACTACTGTTTTTGTTATGGATGCCTCAGTTTTCTTTCTTAGACGGCTGACCTTGTCATTAGAAATATTGCTTAAATCTTTCATAGTGTGAATCAGACCGTGAACAATAAGGATATTTGCTACTAGTATGACTGAAAAGGGAAATAAACGAATAAGGATCATGTAAGGAACGTACAAAACACGTCTAACAATAACTGGACCTAAGTAAATCGACATAAACACCCTTGCCATGATAATAGCCAGGAATATTCCACAACTGACAACATAAAACGTAACTGTTAGTTTCCTTGTCCAAACGGTCATGAATTTTAGTGGTTTTCTCACTGCATAAGCTCTTTCACATCCAACAACTACTGCACATAGGCAGCTACTTCCGGCAAAAGCATCTAGAAAATAAGTTGTAATGTATGATGCCCGTCCAAATATGTGCTGTTGGAATGGAATCGTGGTGGTAACAATTACTGCAAAGATATCTGATACCGACATTAAACTCAGTAATATATTTACAGAAGTCCATTGTTTTGCTCTGAACAGAATTATCAGAGTCAAAATATTTCCTGCGATACCAAAACAACAAATGACAGTAATTCCACTCAAATACAACAGGTTTGGAACAAATTGTAAATCGCCACGATTATTCCAAGTTGTATTTGTGTTGTTAGTCTGGTTAAGTTCAATTTCCATTTTTAAGTCTTTACAGCAACTTATTTACGTTACTTTGTGATTTTCACCGTCCTTGATAAAGCAAAAAAAATAATAGTTTTGAATTTCCCGCTTTGTTGCCACTAACACGTAGTATTATATATTAAGAAGTATTTTTATTCTCAGTTTTTGTATTATGCAATCATAATTTATCCTTCACTTTTGTAGTTTGCTATTTAGTTATTTTGTACACTTGTTTGTGTTAAGAGTCAGACAATCATGTAATGTACTGAATCAAACAATTATGTGATGTGCTAGAGACCACATACTGACGCATTGACATACTTAGGTGACCCAGATCCTTCGGTGATGTAAGTATCGCAACAACTATAGTTTTTTATGCAGATATTATATCTTCAAAGTTTTTAGTTGACCAAAATCGTATCCAACTTGATTTTTTGACTTCAATGATAAGAGTTAAATCTCTATTTCATCTTTTCAGTATTACATTTACTCTCATTACAGAAATATTTCGCAAAGTGCTGTCCGTTGCATCAATTTCAAAAAACAAACACAACCGTAAATGTGTAAATAACGATTTCGGATTTAGCCAAACTAAAAAACTCCAGAATTTTAAGTCTGAAGTTTTAAATAAACGTATTTTGTGTTTCAATTTCAGATAACGTCTAATGCGATCAAGCAATAAAAACACGACTTCCTTATATCCAGATTCTTTCGACAGGAATGGTCTGGGTGGATATACTCATTTAAATATATGTAAGGTTGTCTTGGTGATCCCTTGGAAAGTTTTGACGTTGACGGTATTAGCCAGGACAAATCAATGGACTTCCAATTATTGTTACTTCATTTACTTATTAAGTCAATTCGGTTAACATTTTTTTCCTTTTAAGACACATAATCTCATTAAACAAAACACAAACTAAGTATATGACTTAATAACTTTATCGGTTAATTATTAAAACACCGTTTTCGAGTAAAGATTAATAGTTAGATGTTGGCTAGATTTCGTACCTTCTTTTTATGTCAGCAATTTATAGTTTCTAAAAAAATCAAACGATTTTAATCAAAAATATATATAACATCAAGACCTTTAGCATGTCTACTTTCTGTGCCACTATTCGTCCATTTATGACTAAAAGATCGATTATACCTTAGTTGAAAAATGTGTCACCGTCAAATTTACATACCACCCTCTGCAACATTAACAAAATCGCCATTTTTTATTCTTATAAAGAACGAAAGTCAACGAGTTCTTTGATACTCGAGTATCTCTTTGGTACACCAAATAGAGAAAAGAAGGGAAACGGGGAATGTGTCAAAGAGACAACGACCCAAAGGGGAATAATAACAACTCAAAGCCACCATAAGATCTTCAATGAACGGCGAAGAAAACCAAACAATCAACAGCAGGTCATAGTCGGCCCCTAAATATAAAGTAATCAAGTTCAGCGACATAAACATCATCCTAGATTCCCATAGACATAAAGTAAACTAACTAGAAAACAGACAAGACACACAAAGGCTTAATAAATTTCCTGACTTAGGACAAGCGCAAACCTGCTGCGGCGGGGTTAAACTAGTTTTATTGGACCAAAACCTTCCTCCTATAGCCAATGTGATAAATCAAAAAACAATCGTAACAACAGTAAAATTCAGTTGGCAACAGGACTGAGTCCATTTTGAAAAATGAAACTGAAAGAACTAAATATACGGACATAAACATGGATCACAAGAGACTACTAGCAGTTTACTGACATGCCAGCCTCAGACCCATTACCGACTAATTAAGTCATGTACCCTCAGTATACAGCTTCCACCAAGATTCCTTCCTGTGAGTAGTTTAGTATAATGATTTCATGCATATACCGGAATACACAACCCGTGTCCATGCAATACTGATTTCAGAAATTAAGAATGTGTTTAGTTAAAATGCAAAGACCCTATCAAAACATCAATGTTAATACCAAAGAAGGCCATACGCAATGACTTGACGACCGTAATCACCGGGTTAACCCGCGATCGCAAACTCGGTGGTCATCGCTGACCCGGTTGTAAACAAAGAGAAAATAAACAACAGGTGTGCGACAAAAAAGGTAATTTTTATTAACTGTGTTATATTTTTGAAGATAAATATGATGTATTTGCATTCACATGCTAACAAGCAATAAAAAGTAGAAATATCACTGAGATTAATTCTACAATAAGGGAGAAATCTTCACTTTAAACCGATACACGTCAAAATACACTAAAATTTTCTTCAAATATCGCAGTTTTATGCCAATATATGGCCAACATTTAACAAAATAAACTCAAACATTTATGTTTCATTCGTTCTAGAAACTATAGAGAAAATATTGGGCCATACATATGTTTGAATGGAGAGAAAACACTATTTTCTCATGTCGATTGAAACGATCAAATGTGGCCTTTAACACGGTTAAATAATTTAGTTACTATCGCTTATCGCGGTTGAAGTTATCGTTAACCAACTTTTACAGTAAAATATGTTACGTGTAATTCACTGCAAAAACGCTAGATCTGTGATGTGTCTTTATTTGTTTGAATTTTCTAAACAATCTTCATCAATTCACATACATAAAATTAACGAATAATTATACAATAAAACAATCACGAATGCATTATTGCTGCGGTCAAGGAACTGGCAAAACTTTCAGTTTACCGACATTAAGATTTACACCCCAAGCTTTCTACCTTTCATTGACTCGCCGTCGTTGAAAGACAACATTGTAGACATTTGTCAGGTTTTCACGTCTGATATATCTACAATGTAGGTATTTGACATCGATGAATCTAACACATTGTGTAAGCTTGGTGTGTTAATCTTGATTTCATTACAATAAAGGTTTTGCCACTTCCTTGACCGCAGCAATAATGCACGAAAGTTTTGATAATGCAAAATGTATAGTTTATTCCCTCTATCAAGTGACATTTTGACACTTCGGTTAGTTGCAGGCGTCCTCAGATAGGTATATAGGGGAATACTTTTCCTTTGCGAAATAATGAGGTCATAATATGAAAAATCGCAGCCACGAACCATTGTAGACAAACTATGCATACTAAATCAAAGTTACGTGCAATTTAAAGATCCCTTCTATTTTACTCGAGAAATGAATGGAATCATACGGGTCTTGAAGGATGCAAAATTTAATGCAATTACTCATTTCTTTCTTTTTCCGTTGGCAATCAAAACTCGTTACCATATTGTGTCACTCCTTACCTTTCATACACCCGCTCCGTAGTTGTGGGGTATACTGTTCTACACTTGTCAGGCTGTCTGTCCGTCCGTCTACCTATCCACCAGTCTGTCCCTCCGTCCGTCTGCCTATCCATCAGTCTGTCCCTCCGTCCGTCCAGGACATCTTTCGGCAAGGATTTCTCAGCTTATATTTTTCTATTTTAGCCATATATTGAAATTTTTCCTCAATGATTTAGAACTTATCTTGTGCATGTAAAATTGATTTGATGTTTTGTCTGAAGGTTTGGTATGATGAATTGTGCTGCATGCCTTTTCTGTCA
>MJUU01072779.1:29579-39781 GCA_002080025.1 Modiolus philippinarum
TAGAATTGGCTTTATTGAAAGTAAGTTCTAGATGTCCTTATAATACGTATTGAATTCGTCATTATTAAAAGTTAAAATATCATCAAAATATCGGAAAGTGTTGTTAAACATTTCAATTAAATGCTGTTTAGATGGGTCTTTGCTGGTGTTAGTCATAAACTGAGATTCGTAGCAGTACAAAAAGAGGTCCGCTATAAGTGGTGCACAACTGGTACCCATAGGAATTCCTATGACCTGGCGATAAAAAGAGTTACCGAAACGAATGATTATATTGACAAGTAAAAATTCCAGTGCTGAAATCATATCAAAACAAGTCCAATTAATTGAGTTATTTTGTTTTGTATTACTAAAATGTGTTTTAAAGGAATTAGAACAATATATATAAAGATATACATTCACAATCGGATTTTTTGAATGTCTACTAGAAACTAGAAACTAGACACTCGAGTACGTGCCAACACTATGACAGGCATGTTACTTAATGCAGTGAAAGCTTAAAACAGTTTATCATCATGAAATATGCTGTTTGGAAATGTTTTATGGGAAACAAATCATAACCAAATTTACGGTTTTATGCAACTTCGTCTTTCGTATAAAATGTTATCTTCTGCATTGTCACATAATGCAGATGGCAGTAAATAGTAAAAGACTACAATTATTCTTTTAAACAGATTCATTCTTGCATAAAATGTAGTTCACATATTACATCCAAAGCATTCACTTCAGCTGTCATCTAAAAATGCGTCATGCAAACTAATATTGTTCATGTGGGACATGTCAATGAGAAGAAATGTTCTTGTACCTACCAAGTCACTCATGCGTAAACCGTAGGTCGCAGACAGCATCCGAAGCATGCATTGTTGTTGTCATCCCAAAATGCATCATATATACCAATACAGTTGACGTGGGACATCTAATTAGCGGGAATGGACTTCAACTATTCTACCCAAACAAAGTTGCTCATGCGTAAAATTTAGGTCACAGACAGCATCCCAATTGTTGTTGTCATTATTTGCCTCGAATTAATTAATTCTACCTTATTAATTCTTATGCATATTCATTCATATTCGTATATTAACTTTGACCTTATTTTATGTTTCATCTAAATATTAGATGCAGTTTAAGACAAGTTCCATGTGGAAAAAATTTTCCGTTCCAAAGCAATGAAAACAAAGATCGAACCTACGCTACCATTCTGTAGTATCATGGTGATCAAACGAAATAGATAAAACCTCGAGGCCACCAGTAGTACTTAACGAATAGGTGTAAGAGACAACAGATAGATAACTGATGAAAAAACGTATGAGTAGTAGATACTATTTTAATGGCGCAATGTCAATATTTATTTTCATCACACATAAATTTGTATTTTTCTTTCTTTTAATGGGTCTTTAACTTAGTTAAAGTATGTTTAAGAGTAATTAATTGAATTAAAGTGCTTCGTAAGAAAAGGGGTGGTTCAAATGCCTTCGCGATGCGCGCTCAGGCATTTTGACCACCCCATTTCGTTCGATTGTACAATTGTCGACCCCGAATCAAGAGAATTAAATCTATTTCTAGGGTATATAAGCAATGAAGGGATTTGGAGTAAATGCACATGAAACAAAGTCCCTGAAAACATGGTAAAACCAAGCATTGGAACGCTTTTATTGTTGTTCTTCATCTTGAAGTACATGTAGCCTATCATCTGATGGCAATTCTTATAATTAGCTTTCAAAAAATACATGGCTGATTATATTTTGATACCGAAAGACGTCATGTTGAATGGTAGCAGGTATGATATTGGGTCCAATTTATTAAGAACGCGTTCACGTTGTAAAATACGCTCATGACACAAGAACTGATATAATAATACAAAAGTTCACTGAAGAATTTTTTTAATTCATGGCAGGTATATGGTTATTAGAAATTTAACCATGGGTTGCGCCTTTATATTCGAATTTAACCCGGATGTTAGCGAGGGGTTGAATTTATAAATATAAAGGCCCAACTCCTGGTTAAATGACAAGTACCATATACCTGTCATGAATTATTTCGATTCTAAAATGACAGAACATGGATTTTTCCATTCTGAAGTTACCTTAGAGAGGGCGGCTTTCTGGTGTCCTTTGCTGTATGTGTCTATGACGTCACAATACACAATCTGACGTTTTCAAACTGATGCAAGTTCAGAGTCAAATTGAAAGCAAAACAAACATGTCTGGATGGCATGATTTAGTTAAAAATGTTCTTTACCTTTATTTTCTTCATCAACTCAGACGAACAAAATTAAAAGTTTATCCAACAATTTAAAGATTAAATTCCCTTCCTTTAGTAAGTGCAAGTCGTGCTACAATTTTTAAATGCTAGAAATTCTTTTTTATCCCTTTTTTCTTTTTTTCTTATCAGTTTTACATACAATGAAATTGTTCAAGAGGTTACGAATTAAATTTTGGTGCATTTTCTGAATTAAAGTTATTATTGAACTTAGTCCTTTTGTAATTTTGTCCTAGAATTTACATAGTTTGACCGTGTATATCCATATACAGCTTCGCTTTAATTTGATGCTCATTGTAGATCTATTTAATTATGTTGAAAACGTCTATGTGATAAGGCTTTTAATTTAGATGCATTTCAAATAAATAAATGCTCATTGTTTGAACCCATCTGTTTTTGCTAAATAGAAAAAAAAAAAGATATATTTTGTTATTTACGCCGTCCAACTTCTCCTACTATTTTAATGCTGTGAATCTTTTACTTATACATCATTTTCAGAGTAACTTGTTTTGTTAGAAAAGGTGCATTTTATAAGGAATGGTGTATCTCTCCGAAAAGTATATATTTTTCAACTTTGTTGAATCTGTCAAAGAAGACGTGTGGTTTTTCCTAACAACTCATTTGAGTTTTTTAACATCTTTGAGTTTATGGTCTTCCAATCGTTTAGATTTTATCTGCACTGAAGTGACATAAGTTGTCGAAATGCGCATATGCAGAATTTAAATTCACAGTAACTTCGGTATTTAGTTCTTCGACACTTTTTATGCTAGGACGTTTTCATTTTGTATTTGCCAGACTTTATCTAACTTGATTTTGATTGCATATGTTTATTTTCCCAAAACTGTTGAATTTGGTCATAAAAGGACTTTTTTCAACTTGTTTCTTACGAGGCAAGAGATTAAGATTGCATCTGCTTGGAGCCTCAATATGTATTTCGAAGATACACGGCATATAACTTTAGTCAATTGTTTAACTGTGGGCAAAATTTAAAATCATTTCATAAAGACATTTTGAAATAATCGCTAGTAAATAAAAATTATTGGAAGAAGGAAAAAACAGTAATGACAAGAATAAACACAAGAAACGTAAACTGACAATATATCATCCAACTTCGTCTGGGGTGACATAATTACTAAGAAAAACACTTTTAAATTCACAGTAACTTCGGCATTTAGTTATTATTTAAACTTTGCAGTAACATGACATCCTTTAATTTCAGTTCTTTTATTTGTGATCAAAATTTAAAGATCGAAAAACTAAATAAAAAGCAAATAATATTTAGACCGTAATCAACAAGAGTATACATGATCAGTTAATATATTGAAAAGATCGTCGTATTAGTAATATTTTATTTCTAAAAAGGAGTAGCTTGGACTATTGTTGCTTTGAGTCAAACTAACCGGTTCCAATGGATCCCTTTTACTGTTTTAATGTTATAACTAACAAAATGCCGATGTTGCTGTTAATTCATTTGCTACACATGCGCATTTTGACAGCTTATGTCTCATCAGTGCAGATCTAACCAAAACATTTGGAAGTCCGTTAACCGAAAACATGTTAAAGCTGATAGAGAATAAATAACCGAAAGGATCTAAATGAAAAGCCCAAATTCACCTAAGGACAGAGCTATGTATGAGGGAGATACTCTTTAACTTTAAACCAATTAAGATACTGCAAGTTTCAATACAACCGGTTTTCGGATCACACCGAAGTACTGACTACTGGGTTTTTGAATACCATCGAGGACAAACAGTCCACCAGCTGAGTTTTCGGCCCAGTGGTAATAAATAACAAAATACCGAATTTACTGTTCATTTTCCCTGCATATTCGCATTTCGACAATTTATGTCTCATCGATGCAGATATAACCCATTCATTTGGAAGTTTGTTAACCGAAAAATATGTTTAAGCTGATAAAGAATAAACGACCAACAGGATCTAAATAGAAAGGCCAAAATTCAGCTAAGGAAAGGGCTATGAAAGGGTAAGCACCGAAGTACCGACACCTGATGAGGTGAATACTATTTTGGACTAACATTCCACCAGCAGAGGCATTGGCCCAGTCTTAATAAATAACAAAATGCCGAAGTAACTGTTAATTCATTTCCTGCATATGCGCATTTCGACAACTCATGTATCATCAGTACAGTTCAAACCGAAACATTTATTTTAAACATATTTTATTATCAAATACATATAATGATACATAGGATTAGACACAAGTTACACAACTTACGAGGTCTTCTCCTTTACAAATGACAAAA
This sequence comes from Modiolus philippinarum, assembly GCA_002080025.1. Classification (NCBI taxonomy): domain Eukaryota; kingdom Metazoa; phylum Mollusca; class Bivalvia; order Mytilida; family Modiolidae; genus Modiolus; species Modiolus philippinarum. Next base: position 34,100 of record MJUU01072779.1, read on the forward strand.
TACAAAACACACAGTATATTACAAATAGATTTTTTAAGTCGAGTATGATAAGTTAGAAAGAGAGAAAGAAAGAAAAAATAGCATACAACTATATGGATCCAAATTGTGAAAACTGCCGCCGCCAACAACCCGCCCACAACACCTGGATGTAAAGTCTAGTACTTAGACAAATCTTCTAGTATCTACGATGTATTTTTGCACCAATAAAATCAAGGCACAGTTTTGTTCATATGTTAAAATTGGATTTCCGAAAAGAATATGATTTATATTTGGTTGGATATCAAGTTCAAAAAATCCATTCAACAAGGATACTCGTTGTTGGTTGAATTTTCTGCAAGAAAGAAAGTAGTGTTCTACAGATTCAATAATTTGATTTCCACAGTCACAATAACAAGAATCTATAATATTACATCTAAATAGATCACCTTTTAGGCCACTACACCTTCGTCTCAATCTAGTATGCATTATACTAGCAAACCTAGAGCCAATATTGAGATATGCGGGAATTTTTTCAGATTCTCTGTAAATACTTTTGAGTTTGCTCTTAAATAAACTTGGAGTGGAAGACTCTCGGGCGGTCTGTTCTAAACTGTTCCATAATTTTATAGTCGAAGGTATATATGAATTTTGAAAAGATACAAGTCTAGAAAACGGGACGGATAAATTATTCGCATTCCGTAAATTATAATTACTTCGTTCATTAACAGTATTGGGAAGTAAGTCATTGAGATAACCAGGTGTATTGTTATTCACAATATTGTAAAAAAGGAACAATTTTCTTTGCTGTCTTCTCGAAGAGAGTTTTTCCCACCAAGTTTCTAAATTAATTGATTCAATGCTAGCATAAGCAGTAAGGCCAGTCACAATTCGTCCAGCCTCGAGTTGAATTTTCTCAAGTCTGTTGGAATCTTGAACAGAACAGTTGTCCCAAACTTCACAACAATATTCGAGTAACGGTCTAATAAATGTCAGATAAATAGTTTCTAAAAAAATGATTAGATAAACGAAATTTAAACTTTCTTAATACAGCTATTTGTTTATTGGCTTTTGACACTATTGTATTTATATGTTTGGACCATTTCGTGTCTGCACTTATTATGATTCCAAGATGTTTGTGACTGTCTACCGGGTATATACGGGTATCTCCGATAGAAAACCACAATTCATCCGGGATACCTGTAGCACCAAAATACATTATTTCAGTTTTTTCTGGATTTAGTTTAACAAGCCATTGTTTTGCCCAATTGGAAATATTTTGAAGATCAATATTTACCATATTGCGCAAACTATTTATCTCATATGACCTTTCACCAACCGATGTGTCATCAGCAAACAATCTACATAGCCCAAGAATATCATCAGCAATGTCATTTATAAAAATAAGAAAAAAGAGAGGTCCTAGGATGGACCCCTGAGGGACACCTGCATGTAATTCTCCCTTGTTTGACATAGCATCTTTGATAATGACTTGTTGCTTTCTATTATATATATAACTTTCGATCCATTTCAAGATATCACCTTTGATGCCATATCGTTCCATCTTTAACAAGAGACCTCTCAACCATACTCGGTCAAAAGCTTTACTTACATCGCAAAAAATAAGACTGATAAGTTCTTGATTATCCAATGCCATATGAACATCATGCATAAGTTCAATAAGTTGATGTGATGTAGAATGACGTGGTAAGAAACCAGATTGAAACTTATATATGAGTGAGTTATCTACAAGAAAGTTAAATATATACTTGTAGACAACCTTCTCAAAAACTTTACTTACAGTACTGAGTAATGCAATAGGTCTATAATTTGACGCAACAGACTTGTCACCACTCTTAAAAATAGGCACTACTTGTGCAAGTTTCCAAAATTTTGGAAATTCCTTTTCATTTAGCGAACGCCGAAAAAGAAGTAGAAGGGGATACGCCACCTCTTCTTTTACTTCTTTTAACATACGATTACTTATTATGTCATGTCCCACTGCTTTATTCGGATCAAGTAACGATATGGCATCAATTATATCTTGAATTTGTATTTCGATTTTTGTAAGCGTGTTAGGGCCTCTATCATCAAATTCTGGCAATGGTACGTCATCATCATTCAAATCAGATATAGAACAAAAATATTCGTTTAACAGGTTAGCTTTGGAAGTATTGTCAAATCCCGATAAATTTTGGTCATTTGGTTTACGTAAGGGAGGTAGTTCCGTGCTCAAGCCCTCGCCTTTAAGAAGAACCTTCATTGTCTTCCAATACTGCTTACTGTTTGCTGTTTTTAGTTCGGTCAGAGACTCATTTATGTTCTCATAGAAATTTATTTTTGCAACCTTTTTTAAGTTATTTACTCGGTTGCGCTGTTTTTTATACTTACTTTTATTTACATCTGTTTTATTATTAAGATAATTTTTTTCTAAACCTGTCCCTTACCCTCATTTCACGCCTGATTTCAGATGTCATCCAAATCTTATCGTTCGGACGAATAGTAACATATTTACTAGGAATACAAGCTCTGGCAGTTTCCATAAAAGTGTTTGTGAATTTCATACATGCTTCATCAATGCACAGGGGATCATTGATAATCAAATCCCAGTTCAAATAATCTCACGAAATAAAGGATAATTACCTTTATCATATAACCAAACATTTCTACGATATGAGGTATCATTCCGATAACCACATTCAAAAATTATATAGGTTGGGTCATGGTCACTTACCTGTCTGTCGATTGAGATAATATTGCATTCTGTAACAGAAACAGTGTCTGTCACTAATACAGGGTCTAATAATGAATGAGAGTATTGTCCATATGTTGTTGGATCACAAATATGGTTTTCTAACCCAAAAGAAGTTATTATATCATTAACATCGCTGGGAAGTCGGTCAAGAAAATCTATGTTATAGTCACCAACAAGAATAAGTTTACAAGAATGATCTAAAGCATTATTTACCATTATGCGGAAATTATCCCAAAAATTGGGCCCAGCTTCATTTTGTGATCTGTATACAACATTGAGTAAGTAATTACCTACCTTAGTTTTTATTTCAAACCACATAGCTTCCATCCCGTCAATCTGAAGATCAGTACGTGGAACAATAGGTATATGATCCTTGTAGTAAATAGCTATCCCCCCACCACGTGCGTTTCTATCTAATCGATAGGGGTTTGGATTGAAACCTTGAATTATTAAGTTTTCATTAAGAATACTATTATCAAGATGAGTTTCTGTGAAACAGATTATATCAAAGTCATCAACAATACTCGAAATGTCTTCAATTTTGTTTCTCAGACTTCGAATATTATGATGAAGGATGCTAATAGTCGCCCCTTCATTATGCAGGGTACCCTCAGGGGCAGGTCCCGGGTTGGACTCTACATCACCCGATATAAGGATAATCAAGTAAATTATACATATAATCAACGACAAATTTATGAGAATGCGTTCAATACATTTTATAAACTTGATTAAACGGTATCCAATTTTCTTAAAATAATCATACAAAAGATTAAATATGCAAAAATATCTTGTATGTACACACTTCATACTAAGAGGATTTGTCTTTACATAAAATATACCAATTGCCACCCGGTGTGATACAATATCGCTACCCATTTTCAAATATTACCAAACAGTGAATAATAAACTGGGTGACGATGAGGTACATGTATTTTATAACAAAAACATTCCGAGTGATGTATGCGGGCGATAAAAACGGCGACGTTAAATCAATGGACATAAGTATTTTACATAATAACAAATAAACATAACATGTATACAAAGTCATCATTTGCTATATATAGAATACGTTGACAGAGGTCGAACTGTACAATTTAATAGTATATTGTTTACATCAGCGCTCAATGGTAACAACAAGGTAAGCTAGGTTCACTTGAATAAAAATTTTATATTTTTTTTTTGACAATTTTACCATTACTATTTGAAAAATGTGACTACCTGAAATGCTAATGAAGCATTGAAATAATAATAAGAAGAAGAAGAATAATGATGATAATTGCCAGTATACCCCCTTTTTTTGAATTAGGTCGGACACTCATAGGGAGCCCCAAGATTCATGTGATTTAAGCATTTTAATGATTAACGATTCTTACAATATTCAACTTGACTGGATCATATGATAACTTGAACCAAAATAAATTAATTAAGGTTACAACTGCTAGAAGAACTGTATACAACATTATCGACATAAATGAATACAGTTGAAGAAAAAAAAATCAATAAATAAACAACAATACAACAATATCTTGTCTGTTTGTTTTTTCCAAAATTTAAGATTTGTTAGTAAACACTCAGAAACAATTTATTGTAACACGAGGATAATACAACAACATCAAATCATGTGACAAAATAACATATATACACAAAAATATAGAGTAGACTGAAATAATTACAATAATAATAATATTAACACAGTGACACATACAAGTAGGTTAAAACCCCGGGGGGCTACTTCCATAATAATTGGTAATATGTATGTGCCACAAAACCGGGTCTGTTTTCCATCAGAAGACAGTCAAGAACAGGGTTACCATTTTCAGCCCTGTCACTGACAGGATTCCTTATTTACATAATCTGTCTCAATACTTGTAAAACAGCTTGTCATTAACAGGATCAATTCCTGTGATCAATTATAATCTTTATCTCATCAATCGTTATCAGTCTGCAACTATGGGTCAGCATGACCATGAATGATAGCGGTGATTTGACAATTAGCCAAGACGAAGTTGACGAAATTATGAGAACTGTCGAGTCAATGAAACCTAAAAAGAAATCAAAAATAATTCGTAAAGAACCTGGATCTGCTGAACAGAGACATGAAGAACACGATGATGAAGTTAGAACAATTGTACAACCATCGTCAGACACAGATCAACGTCGATCAAAACGTGGTATTAAGAAATGATCTAAATTGGGTACAGGATTATTGTAGTATGGATTTGGATCTTCTCCTTGGCTTAAGTAATACTCTTACTTTTGAGCAATATGAAATTGCATTGAATAGCGTCTTTAAGTATATTAAGAAAACGGAACGTTTCCTCATTGTTTAAACATTAAACTATCCACACACACACCACACACATTTACCTTTTCTTTTGTTTTAAATATGTTTACTTTATTCTATAAAGCTTGAATATTATATTGTAATATATAATAATTTAATTAGCATGTCATACTATTGTAAATAATTGTAAACCGGAGAAGACTTCATAAGTATGTTTTACTTGTGTCTAATCCAATTTGTTGTATTTACAAATAAACTAAGTTTAAACTAATCAAAACGTGTTAGAACTGTGAAGTGGTTTTTATCGAAATAATATCTGTTATAGTTTTAAATGAACCAAAAATGCAGTTTAATTCATCCGAATAAGTGAATGACAGTCGTGCATTAAATTGATCCTTGAAATTGAGATTAAGTGTACAACTTGAAAAAAAAATTATTGTTGAATTAAATATCTGCAAATTGTCTACCTTCTTAAATTTAATTATATGAAGTTATAGGTGCAAGGTTTCTCAGACATTTCTTTGAATTAAGTCACGAACAGGGTTGCCCAAAAAGACAAACCATCACTGACAGGGTATGGGTTTATTCCTTTGCAAGTCATGAACAGGGTCCGGTTTGGGACCCCCTTGTGGCACATATATATCATATATATAGGTGAGTAGCCCCC
>MJUU01072780.1:0-15145 GCA_002080025.1 Modiolus philippinarum
TTGCTGAAGTTGGCGTAAAACATCAATCAATCAATCAATCATAAGGGTCAGGCAATGAGCGGCACATTAAAATTTTTGAACTGAACCTTTTTTGGTCTTAATGCCTTTATTCTGTCCTTAAAACTAATTTTTGAAGGTTAATACATTTATCTATGTGTAAAGCACAAAGTTAAGTTTGGACTGGTTATATAGTGGAAAATTTGGCGGAAAAAATTTCTCGTACTTTTTCCTGTACAATGTAACCGAATTTCAAATGATAATATTTCAAAAAGGCAAATCCAAACATTGATTGATTGATTGAATATTGTTTAACGTCTACTCAGCAATATTTCAGCTTTATCAAGACGAGAACGAGTTTGTTAATAAATAATCACTTTGGGTTATTGAAAGGGCAAGGGGACGGGAAATTCTGACAGCTACTTGAAAAGTAGGATGGAATCGAAAAGGGCGGAGAATTTAGCCTTGTAGCCGATCACCTACGGACCACTCAAAAGCTTGCTACAAGGGTTCTTTAACGTGCAGGTAGCGTGGCATTTTTCCAACACGTATACCTGAGTTAACATCCCATCCGAAAGATGGGTCGTGTATTTATTCATCCCGCACAATGGGTCCTATTTGTATATCCCGAGACCCTCGGGGTCAGCCCCCGTTTAGGAGGGGTCACACCCCGCAAGCCGGAGATACTAGGTCCAATTTCTATATCCCAAGGTTCCCTCGGGATCCTCTGTTAGGAAGACTCATGCTCCAAGCTCAGAGGATGCTGCGGGCCTATTCATAAGCCGGGGCCGCGCACGGCGGAGTGCCAAGACGAAATAAATGTCATTATATCATTCAGTTTGAATCCATTCTCCCCTTTGACCCGAGGGACAAGTGCGGGGACGGAAGAAATGTTATCATATGAATCGAATTTATTTCGTTATTGCCTATAACACAAGGAACTAGTGCGAGCACGGAATAAATGCCATTATATGATTTCGCTTTATTTTGATATCACCCTTAATTGAAGGGGCAATTGGAAGAGGGAATAAATAAACAAATAAAAACATATATTGCTTAAATATAATACATAAAATCATAGTTATTCCCATTTGGGATTTTAAGAGAGAAAAAACAATGGCTAGGGGTCTTTTATACATGTTTTATTCCTGTTTGAACTATCAATATGATTTGCTTCTCGAGTTTAAGACTTACAATAGTTATAGCTATAAGAGTATGAAAAATTAATCTCTTTGCAAAGTTTGTATGGGTGATCAATGTAATATATTCCCCGGCCTTTATCTCAATCTTCATGTTAAATAACTATTTTTGTCTTCATTATCCAAAATATTGGAACATGGAAATCCTCGCAAAAACTACAGGGAAGGGAGTCTCATCTGCAGAAAAGAAATGAGGATGAAATAACTTTTGAAAATTTCAAAAATCCATGGTCCTTTGGAAATCGATGCACGACGGGTGACGATATTTTTTTAGATGGCTCACGATAAGGATAATGGATTACTTGCCAACAGTATTTGTTGTGGAAAATGCAATAAGCAGACTGTTTCATATAAGCCTCAGAAAACCACAGATTGATACTCCCTCAGATGTGCAAGGGGACATGAATACTCCATGAGGAAATTTTCATTCTTCCAATGGTCTTCATAAAACATACGTGATTTATTGTTTTTATAACTTGTTACCTTGCAGGAGAAACATTGCATCAATGCGCAATATCGTCAAGTTTTGAATACAAAACTACGGCAGTTAACTGGGTCCCGGTGTATCAGAGAGCTATTTGTGCAATACATTTTGAGGATATTAGAGATATGGTGTTAAGAAAGGAAGATGAAATTGGCGAGAACTTGTTCGAAAGAATGTTAAAATACTACAAGATTAGCCTTCATGTCACCGCATTTGTAGAAAACAGGAACGCTGCAACATTAATTTCGATCATCAAAAAGCACGTCTGACTGGGAACAAAGATATATTTAGACATATGAGCACATACCTGGAATTAAATAACGCCGGTTACATACACTTTTCCGTAACTCATAAGTCAACGTTCAGGCAGAATTACAAAAACGCTGTAACTGGAGAAATCGTACAATGCAATGTGAGCTTGGAAAATCTGTAAGGACCATTTCCGGCAGATCAGTGTCTTAAACACGAAGACTAGCGGAGACCATTTTGAGAAATCATTCCCACTACACGGGTAACATTTATGAAAACGTTTTCAATTCATTGAATTGACGTCTGACCTCAGTTATACATATACCAAACCACTATTTAATACTTGGACACCACCCTCAGTGGAGATCGATCAGTAGCACAGAGTGACCATCGTGCAAAGTAGAGAAATTGATAAAAAATGGGAAATTGTACACGAGAGCGATGAAGCTGTAGCTATCGAAAAGTCAGATGCCATTGGTTCAAGTGTTCCAATGACAAGTTCGGGAACTAAAAGCTAGCAAAAATTGACCGACTATGACAGTTATGAAGAAAGAATTTTTCCAAAGGTAACAAACCCATAAAACGAGTACAGCTAAAAAGGAAACCAAGCCAGTTGCAAGACGTAAAGTTAGCTATCCATATGCAAACTTGCATTTGTTTTGACTTCTTTGCACTAAGTCGACTTTAAGTAACTTTATATAAGTACTTTGTTTTTATTTTGACGATACTTCTGAACGGCCGGTCAACTTTAATTGACATTTATTTCTATTATTCAGGTTATGGTGAGACGATAAGTGTCTTTACTCGAGTTTAGTGAAAACATTTTATGGGGTATACATATAGGTAAGACCTGCATTTTTAGTCTGATTGATTGATTGAATATTGTTTAACGTCTACTCAGCAATATTTCAGCTATATCAAGACGAGAACAAGTTTGTTGATAAATAATCACTTTGGGGTATGGAAATGGCCATGGGACGGGAAAATCTGACTGCCACTGGAAAAGTAGGGTGAAATCGTCAAGGGCGGGGAATTTAGCCTTGTAGCCGATCACCTACGGACCACCCCAAAAAGAGCTTACTACAAGGGTTCTTTAACGTGCAGGAAGCGTGGCATTTCTTCCAACACGTGGACCTGAGTTTACATCCCATCCGAAAGATGGATTGTGTATTTATTAATCCCGCACAACCACGGAATGGGTCCAATTTCTATATCCCGGGACCCTCGGGGTCAGCCTCCGTTTAGGAGGGGTCACACCCCGCAAGCCGGAGATACTGGGTCCTATTTCTATATCCCGGGGTTCCCTCGGGGTCCTCTGTTAGGATGGCTCATACTCCAAGCTCAGAGGATGCTGCGGGCCTATTCTTCAGCCGGGACCGCGCACGGCGGCATTTTTAGTCTGAATTCAGTCTATTAGACAATGGCACAATCAACAGTCAACAACAAAAACGGAAAGATATATGAATGTTGGACAGATAATCAAGATTTGATTGGCCCTGCTAAATTTTGGCCATTTTGTATGAGGAGACCATTTTGGTCACAGGGAATCAAACATTTTGACAGATTGATTATGACAGCATTTGTCTTTATTAATGATCTTCCAACATATTTGTTCCTAGAATGGTGCGAGTTGCTAGGCATTTTTAAGAGACCAGGCTGCCTTAAACCACGTGAAAGCGTTTACAGATTGTTTCAGACAAAAAATATAAACTTTATGCCTGGAATGTTACAAACCGCAGATACGACTATATTGACGGAACTGTCCGCCACTATACTCATAGCCCCGAGAGAAGGTAATTAGGCAAGACCTTATTTATATCTGAATGTTGAAAAATGTACATTAAAATTCTTACTTCATAAAGTTCATTAGTTGTACAATTAATAATAGCTTTTATTTTCAAGTTTAACATTAGGATACACTGTTGTGTATACGTTCATTTTAGTCACTCCTCGACACATCTGTGTCCACCAACCCTAAATGCCTCCAATAACGTGTACACACCAACCCTAAATGTCTCCAATAACGTGTACAAGTCCAAAAAACTAATCATCCCTTCAAGGGACAAAAGTCGGATTATGCCGAATTATTGTAACAATTTCTCAAACCATGGTGACAAAAAAAAACTTCCATAGTGAAATTTGAAACAGTGGATGAACATTATAAAAGTTATTCCCCTGATAATATGTCTAGGTCAGACCAATCCTATGCTAGCAAGGATTAAGGAACTGAGCAGCAAAATTCTATTCATATCAACATATGTCTATTTTCCCCTTATCCCGAAGTCAGGAACGAATTAAGATATCAAAAAATCTTGAACATTATCATAAATATTGTTTAACAAAATAATGTTGCTGAGAGAATCACTGGGTATAAGAACAGAAATAAATTATGTACGATATGAGATTTCAAAAAAAAGACAAAGAATGTTTAAAAACACCAGAAAAACATGTCGAACAAACATTGGAAAAATTCCCCTCAGTTTAAAAATAGGTCAATTGTTAACAAAGAAATCTGTAGAAATTTGGGTTTTTCTAGAGTTAAAAGTGGAGGGGTAAGGTACCTAGAATTAACACAAATACAAAACTAGAAGCCAGAACATAAAATACATAATACACATTTCAATGTTTCCACTTTCACCATTGAGGGAACATTAACAAATCTCCACTAATGTATGTTTGGATCAACAAAACTATACAATATCGATATCCAGAGTAGTTGATTCCTTCATGTTGTTATAAATCTATTTTTTCAATTTTGTAGAAAAGTAAGGAGTATCTTCCTCATGCAAAGCTCCGTCTTTAGTTGATTTCGGCTTTACATTTATATCATATTGGTTATTTGTTCTCTATCAGTTTTAAACTATCTTGGGATTAATTGTATTCCAAATGTTTAGATTTTATCTGCTCTGATCACGAAGAGACAAATTGTCAAAATGCGCATACGCATGTGTGGTTTTATACGAAGCCGAAAAAGTTGAATAGAATTTTGTCGTTTTTCAAAGTCAGCTCTTTTTAGGAGTCTGAAAACACAGATGTGAGCAGGATTTGAAGGATATGCTTATAGCCTAGGAGCGTTTGTAATCAAAGTTTGACACATCTTACTTCTAGAGATTGTTTATTGGCTGAATCATAAAGACTTTCCACTGGAGAATTCCTCAATGCATTCAATGAAAGATGTTACCCTTGGTGATGAATTGTGACAAATAATTTAATGTCCGATAAACTATATACGAAACATCCACAATCTAGTTTTGATCTAATTAACGATCGATATAATTTTAATTAAACAGTGCTGTCCGCACCCCAGTCGGCACTTACTTTTTTTAAAATAACTAATGCCTTGAAGCATTTATTTTTTACCATTTTGATATGGGGGAGAAAGAACAGTTTAGTGTTGAAGATTAAACCAAGGCACTTGGCTTCTATTACGATAGTAATAGGGTAATTTTACAATGTTAGCTCTTGGTCCGCGTGCAGTTTCCGTTTACAACAGAAATGTATTCAAACTGTTTTAGAGCTAGAGAACTTAGACGCCACATTTTTCAAATCTGTCTATGTCTTTCCATATTATTCATACGTTTACTACTTTACAATCATCTACATATATTGACCCATCAATGAATAAAATTAATATTGATTTAAATAATAAACAATGAAACAGAAAGGATGCTTACTTGCGGAACACCCATCTCCGAATAGTTACTTGATGGGGATCTACTGTTTGCTCTCTTCTCATACGATAAAATCTTGTGTTGGAAGCGTAAATTCAACATTCATTTCACCCTGGTCGTCATCTGGTTCGGGTAATGCTGGTAAATCGCTGAAACGGTTATGTATTCCAAATATCCTGTCCTTTCCCATTTCTCCCCTTTTGCAGTGGCAAATAAACTCGTTCCCCCCGTTTGTTCCTTCCTTTCTTTCTTCTTTTACTTATATTTTTTTTTAATGATTACTTGCTCTCTTCCTGGTATAGCTGAAGTAATGCTAACTAGACGTTACACTCTAGGTAATCATTCCGTAGTAGACATCCTATCCGAAAGATTGGTTTTGTAATTGTTCGTCCCGAATACCAGTGACCTGATTATACTCCGCATTCTTGGATATTGGTTCTGATTTCTATAATCATTGGAACCCTTAGGGTCAGCCCCACCCTGACAGGGTCATACCACGGAAACACCCAAAACTTTTCTACACTAAGTAGGCATGAGTTATTGCTGCACCGAAAAAATAAACATTGCCACGCTTAAAGTAAGCTTACTCACCAGTATAATCAGCATTGTTTAAAAAATTAAACACATGCAATTTATGCAATAAAAACACGTTATGGGAAAACAGAAAAAAAAACGTTGAATGAAGATTAAAGGCTGTGCAAACAATTGTAAACCAACCAAGGTACCAATTGCATCTGTTCCGCAAGTCAGTGCAATGCTGAGCACAACTTCAAGCATCTCTCACTATAACTCCCTTAGTTCTTCAAGTTGTGTTTTAATTTATGTTCCCTATGGCTTTCTCATGTCTTTTATTTTCTGTATTCTCGATTTGCTATGTCTCTGGACTTTTGATTTTTGTAATGTTCCTTCGGTATTCTACTGCAGTTGTTTCAATGGTAACAAAATTTAACTTACAAAATGCATCATATTTGCATGCATTTGAACAGTTTTTTTCTTTGAACAAGTACACCTTAATAATAGATAACCAGATTAATCTTACAATTAATAACAAAGGGGCAGCAAAAGATGGAATTGGGATAATACACAAACAGAATTTCTCAATTATAAACAATCGAGCAAACATTTTCAACTCTCAGGTTGTTTACAGTACCGAACTGGACCTTAGCATGATTTATTTAAAAATGCTCTTGAATATTCCTGGTAAAGATTGAAAGAATCTCAATGACGAGACTCGCACACCCAGCACCAACACGTATTGGATAATCCTGTAATTCTAGTCTGAAATAATTAAATGAACTTGTTCCCATACCAACACCCTTAAGCATTAGAAACAATGGCAAAATATTCTACTATGGAAATAGTACGCATATCTATACATTATGATGCATATGGCAGTGAAGTATCCACAATATGACGAACAGACAAACCATATATCAAATCAATCGGTAAGTGGTGGAATTTCTTAATCAATATGAAAAAGAAAGGAAATTGGGGAAAATGCAAAGGAGACAACTTCCCATCTCTAGTTTAAAACGCCCCCAAAACAAAGCAATTATGGACCGTACGGTCTTCAACACCGTGAGGAATTTTTTTTGGAAAGAGTTGTCTGAGTATGCCAAACGGAAATGAGCCAAAATTCATCAACAAATAACTAAATACCAAAGTTAATGTAAATTTGGTGTCTGCATATGGCCATTATGACAACCTATGTCTCTTCAGTGCAGAAAAAATGGAAACATTTGACAGAGTCTTAAGTAAAAGATGTTTAAAAACTAATAGAGAAACAAGATGTGTTTGTGAAACACTATGCCCCCGGCAGCAACCATGTTTACCATACAAAATAAATAATAAAATTGCAATCACTAGAAATTAAGGCTAAGTAGACATTTGTACTAAGCTCCATTAGCTATCAACATATATAATATCAAGCCTTTTGCAATTGTGATTTGCGAGCTAAAAGCAAAATCTAAATTTTGACCTCTGTGACCTTGACCTTTGACCTGACTTTAATAAAATTTGCATAATGATGTCCAGCTTTATATGATCAATATACAGGCAAAATATGAAGGTCCTATCTCATCTGGTGTGAAAAATATCGGCAATGTTTAAGTTTTCAAATTTTCACTCGCCGACCTTGACCTTTGACCTGAACATATTTTCTTTGGTGGATTTGTATTAAGCTTCATCAAATCTATTAACACATAGAATATCAAGCCTCTTGCAATTGTACTTAACGAGCTATAGCAAAATCTAGATTTTGATCTTTTGACCTCTGTGACCTTGACCGTTGATCTGACCTAAGTCAAATTTGCATAATTCTGTTCAGTTTTATATGACCAATATGCAGGTCAAATCATCTGGTTGAAAAGATATAGGCAATGTTTAAGTTTTTGTTAAAGTTTTCAATTTTGCACTCGATGACCTTGACCTTTGACCTGAACCAAATATTTTTGGTAGATTTCTATTAAGCTTTATTAGATCTATTCACATGTAGAATATCAAGCCTCTAGCAATCGCAATTAAAGAGCTATAGCAATATCTACCTTTTGATTTTTTGACCTCTGTGACCTTGACCTTTGACCTGACCTTAGTGAAATTTGTATAATGGTGTTCAGCTTCACATGATCAATATACATACCAATTATGAAGGTCCTATCCCATCTGGTTTAAAACAACGGCAGTAGAATACCGAAGGAACAAGGGAAGCGATGACTACAAAACTCGAAGTCCAAAGACATGGCAGAAACGGAAACAGAAAAAGTTATGAGCCGGGTTAAAGTTAAAGACAGACAGACAGACAGGACAAACACAATATGCCCCCGATCTAAAGATCCGGGGGTATAAAAAAAAACCATAATGATAAAAAAAAGACTAAATAAGTAGCGAATAGCTAATTTGAACATTTTAACAAATGTGTGCCGGAAGTGATTTCAGGTGCTACCTAATGCTAAGATACATCTTAATATTTCTTTTTCTTTCTTTCCTTTTTTTTTTGTTATTTTTTTTTGGGGGGGGGGGGGTGTTTTTTTTATATATATATATTTGTGTTTAGTCCGTACAAGCGTGTTTTTACATTCGTTAAGTTCTAAGTAATAATGATTTAATTGAGCTCGCAAGAGACTTCTGTTCGTTGTACCAATAACGCCGGACTATATTGGACGGGGATGAAAATATCATACCAGGTAGGCAATATTTGGTATTCTCTTGTTCATCATCCCTTTTCTGTTTTCAATTATACAGAAAATTTATTTCAGGAATGTCAAATTCTTTATGATGATTTTTAACAGCTTATCTTTCTGAAAAACATTCTTGTTTTCAAGAAATATATACTCTATTATATATTTTTGTTGTACATAACTGTTAGAAGTTCATTTTATTAATGGAATGTTTGCTTTCAATAGTAAATAACTAAATACCGAAGTTACTGCAAATTTAGGTTCTGCATATGCGCATTTCGATAACTTATGTCAACTACTTTTAGTCAAAATTATAAAAGCATGAAATGTGGATTAAAGGACAACAGACTCGAAGTAATAGCAAAAACACACGTGGCCTGTTTACCAGACCGGAAAATCTAATACACGCATTTCATCCGTTTTTAATGTTATGTTATTTTCAATTTCGAAAATTATTGTTTCTACAATACAGGCTATCAAGTATCATTTTACTCGCTTATCCCTTCATGAAATTTATACTGTTACCCTTTGTTACATAAGGATGTAATTTAAAAAGCAGTGTAATTAACAACAGTATATTATTTTTAACATGCTTGCATGTAAATTGATTTGTGGATTTTTAACTTTATACTAATAATATTGCATATCGTGTAACTTTTTATACTGAATAATATATAAACCCTGGTAGCGTTTTGATTGCCTTTTCTTGTTGTAAATGTAATTTATTTAGAGATGGCTTTGTGATTTTGAATCGGATATAAACTGACACTTCAACAATGGTGTATGTATGGAATATCTAGGACAAATATTGCAGTATCCTAAATCCTAGAATGGTATTTTAGTTATTAGCAGTGGTATCAACCCCGTGGTAACAAATAACTAAATACCGAAGGTACTGTGAATTTAATTTAATCAGAATCATCCTTTGATTATTGGTTTTAGATATAAACGTATCTAAACATAAGAAGCGATGGTGTAAAGCCTGTATGCACAACTTGAAGTATTTTTCAGATAAGTCAACATACCATATAATCATATGTTTAATAGTTGCAATTTGGTATGGATTATAATCATGATAAACCAAATTACACATTCCAAGGATTACCTTGACAGAGTCTAAGCTAACCGTTGCAACTGATCTCAACCTTGGTTTTAAATTGGGTCCGTTTCGTTCATTTGTATGTGTGTTTCCATTTTTCTTTCTGCACCGTACTTGTGTGATGTCATTCTATCTTTCCGATGTTGCCATTATCTTTGGATATTTCTTACTTTTGGAACTTGCTTACTTTTAACATTGTCATTTTAATACCGTTTTCTCTCCTTGACGAATTAACAAATACGATTAACCATCCCACTTGATATATAAATTGCAATGCATGTTAGTAACACAATTAACATTCATTAATGATTAATTATACAATGGGTAACTGTAATTATTACATTTGTGTGATGATATAACAATTTCACAGTGGGAGACAATTTTAAATCAAGGAATTACATAAAGTTCAATATATATGATACACATCAATATTGTATTTGTTGGACAAAATTCTTGACACAATGAAAAAATAGATGATCTCAGTGCATGAACGAATAAAGGGATATTAAGTAAATGTACATGGTACAAAATTGATTAATTTCTCTGTGTAACGGTACAGGATTGAATGAAATCGAAAAACAAGTGGATTTTAATTTTTTTTTTAACAGTGTGGTTTACAGAAAATATATAGTGAAAAAAGGGTGACCGAATAATCTGTAGTAGAGACAATTAGGTGTCTTTCGACAAGCAATGCCGCCACACAATGTTATTATTTTGGAGTAGTCGTCTGAAGTATAAACCAAATGCACATGCTATGCCTGCCCAATCGATAATATCGATACTAGACTTGAAAAATTATTTATATTTATGTCTAATAATAATCCGAACGTTGTTAAATCTGCAAATTTGTATCGGCACATAGTTCCCTCTATGGCCATGTAATTGATTGATTGATTAGTTAGAGTTTAACGTCCAATGAGCAATATTTCAGCTATATCAGGACGAGAACAAGTTAATCAATTCAAAAAATTGAAAGTATCAGTAGAAAGAAATGAAGGTGGAAGGGACAATCTGGGCAACGACTTTTGACTGCCACTGGAAAATTGGAGAAATGGGTAGGGGCAGTAATTTAGCCTTCCATACGACACCCAGTGCGTCTGCTCTCTTTAGAGAAATATAGAAGGGGTCTTTATACTGCATGGAGCGTGGCGTTTCTCGACACAGTTTGGCTACAATGGTTCGCGGTCAGGCTTTCCGTATTATGACCTGACTACCCCGCATAGACAGGGCATTCCCCTATCCACCACCTGGGGACGCGCCCGGCAGCTCTGTAGCCGAAGCCCCTGAAAACCGATTCAGGTGCCGGGCTATGGCCATGTGACATTTACACTGTAAATTTTGGATATTCACCCTTAGTTTTTTCATACCTGTTTTAAAGCCAACACCCTTTGGCGCTTTAATTTTTACCCTTGTTTACCTGTTGTTGTGAGGTGAGCAACTTTTAAACAACTTCACATGGCCCAGAATATTGCAACTCTAAATATATGGAATAATTTTTGCAACCCACCGATCAATTTTTGTATTTTTGAATATTCGGAAAAGGGAGGAGAAAAGTTGTAAAAATACAGCGCAAATTCCTTTAAAAGTCTGAAATGTCCATTTAAGAGAGTGCAAATGGCCTATCAAAAAGCGCAAAAGTCTCCCGCTGCCCTCTGCGGGACTCAAACCTTTGCTGTTGTGACATCTTTGACAATACATGTACATCTAAGTGTGAAATTTGTTTATTAAAGGGGTTGCTCTCAATACTTATTTCATTACAGCAGCTTAAAAGTATAGATTATGACTATAAAAAAATAAAGAAAAATTGTAATAAAGAAAGGTAATTTTGCAAAATATCCCAAGAAATTCAATTTCTGTAGCCGGACTTTAAGAAAAATTTTGTTTTAAAATTTCCGGGTAAATTAAATCGTAAAGCTGGATGAATTTTGAAATTAACTTGCTCCGCATACAATTGATGAGACTGTATTTTGCAACGCCATGTACATAAAAGCGGCATCCCTGGAAGTGATTGCAAGAATTGGGTATAGGGGATCGAAATGTCCAACGAAAATGTATGCACATAATTTATAACAGAAGAATTATTTATGTAAAAATGTTTTATTAATTAAATATCAAAATACCGAAATTACTGCCAATTTATTTTCTGCATATGCGCATTTCGACAACTTATGTCTCATCAGTGCAGATAAAACTAAAACATTTGGAAGTCAATTAACAAAAACGTGTAAAATCTGATTGAGAACAACTAACCAAATGGGTCTAAATAGGAAAGCCAAAATTCAGCCAAGGACAGAGCTGTGCATGAGGGAGATTCTCCTTAGTTTTAAACAAAATTTGGTAAAATTTAGATATTGCAAATTTAAATAAAATCGGTAGGTAAAAAACACCTACAATCCTACAATTACAAGCTACAATACACTGGGGAACTGCAATGAAAGTCAATCGTAAAGAGCTATAGGAACTTTAGACAGTCGAACTTGCTGAAGATACTAACAAAAGCCATTAGTAGGGTAAATTACTCAAGCCCCCATTTTTCGATCACACTTTCCTATAGTAAAAGAAAGTATCAGACTTGTCTGTTACGAAAAAATTGCCCAGCGTTTTATAAAAATTTACTGAATTTGTCAAAATTCTAACCCCTTAAAATACTGAGGCTTCATTCCGTGTATGGCACTCGGTAGATGTCCTTGGTACTGAATTTGGCCTACTATTTCGATATTTTTGGTAATGAGTACTTCTTTTGGATAATGGCTTTCCACATTGTTTGATTTTAATGCTGCTGATGAGAGGTTACTCCTTGAAACACATGTACAGCATAACGAAATTTACCGTTTATCATGAAACTTTGGTATTTATTGTATTAAGTAATGAGAAACATACAAGTTAAACCTAAAACATGTTGACTACTAACATCAAGACCACTGTCGAGACGTAGTCACGTAGTACCCTCTAGGTCTAGTAATTCAGTGAGACTACGCAAGAAAAATAAGCAGTATCAGTGGGAGGTCAGTACGTGTAAATGTGTAAAACTCAAAGCCAATTTAACGGGGTCATCGATATCCCCGTTATGTACAAAATGGTAGTTGCGTCCCAGTTTTCTGGATTTTAGCTCGCTAAACTGTAGCCAGTTTGAACTTTTGCTATTTGTTGGCATCCGACGCCCGTCCATATGTTAACTCTTCACTCAAAGATCTCCTCTCCTTTAACCACTGGGCCCACTGAAACCAATCATGATCCTTTCGGAAAACGCATTTAAAGAACGTCTGAGACTGCTTTACAATTCGGAGCAAAATTTGGTCACAACAGTCTTTGAAAAGGTGTCATTGAAGACTGTATATCATCCATTATGGCCGCCAGCGCAGAACTTAGTTAAACAATGGACCCAATTTGAAAGCATTCAAAGATCTTCTCTTCTGAAGTAAAACAAACAATTGGACACAAACTTTTTTCTTATGGAAAATACATTCAAATATTCTCAAAAACAGCTTTACCAATAAGAACCAAAGGTGGTCACGTTTGTTCTTAGTTGGCACACTTTGAAAAATGTGTCTTGCAACAATGCATGGCATTACAATGGCCACCAACCGGGAACATAATTTTAAATTGGAACCTGTCGGAAAGCATTCAAATGTCCTCTTCTTTGAAAATTATTTTATTCGAAGCGGTTTGCTAATAGATTTAGAATGTATATTTTTAATGTAATGTTTCTTGTCTTTTCTTTTTATGTCATTTCAGATCTTAAAATATTAAATGAAGTTCAAATTGTTGATATAAAAGATGTTTAGATTATATGTTGTTTTGTCTATTAATTGGTCCCTTGTCGAGCAATGGATGACAGTGGTTGTAAGAATACTTCGCCCGATATGTTATGCTTGTTGACAACCATGCATCCATCAAAAATAAGGAAATAAAAGGGGTGGATGTGGCGTTGTTCGACATTCAGCAAGTGAATTCCGCTTAGACCGGTGCTAGGGGCCGTCTTGAACTAACTGTGAGGTAAGAGCGTTTGGTCTTTGATGAAGGCCTCATAGTGACTTCAGGATGAAGAACAACAATCAAAGCGTTGTTCCATTTGCTTAATCTTACCACGTATTTATAGGGATTTTGTCCCATGTACATTTACTCCATATCCCTTCATTTGTTTAGATATAAGTAACCTCACTACAAAGATTAAAATGGTTTAAACTTAGTCAAGACATGAAATAATTTAAACATGCCCTGAATTAAGCATAAAGCAGTATTAAACGTGATATAGTACAAAACAAATAAACTTCTTTAAATTTAGAATATGTCCAATTTTACCCCAATTTTATATAAGTCTAATACTGATAAATAAGAAAGGAAATGGGGTAAACGTCAAGGAGAAAACATCCAATCTCCTGGTTTAAACGACCCAAAACAATAAAATATATAGAATGTCTAGAACTGTAAATACACTTTTCAGAGACTTTAAGGATTATCCAATTGATATTGCAACGTATTCCTCGATAAACACTTCTCGCCCAATAATAAGCGGAATAATCAGAAATACAAATAATTTTAGAGGAGTTTATGGATGTGTTAACACAGCCTTTCACTCACAAACTTTACACTAGAGGCTCACACGAGCCTGTATCGCTCACCTTGTGACTGGTTTAATTC
Organism: Modiolus philippinarum; assembly: GCA_002080025.1. NCBI lineage: Eukaryota > Metazoa > Mollusca > Bivalvia > Mytilida > Modiolidae > Modiolus > Modiolus philippinarum. The sequence goes on from MJUU01072780.1 coordinate 14,517, forward strand.
ACAGTCGCCACAAGACCAACCATTCATACTCTACATCAGTTCACCAGATGTTACAGTTTCAATCTTGGATGAGTTACAAACATCGCAAACTTTGAAGTGGACCACCCAAAGATAATTTAAACCAAGTTTGGTTCCAATTGGCTCAGTAGGTTCAGATGAGAAGACATTTGAATCCATTTTCCGCATGGTACCTATGTTAAACTATGTTCCACATTGGCAGCTATCTTGGATGAGGTACAAACATAAAAATCAATAACTTTGAGGGGGACCACTATCAAACTAAGTTTGGTTCAAATTGGCTTGATAGTTTCAAAGGAAAAGATCTTTGAATGCTCTTCCTATAGGATCCCTAGGTTAAATTTGTTCCCGCTGGCGAACATCTTGGATGAGGTACGAACATGAAAAATCATGAAACTACCCAAGGACTATTGTGACCAAGTTTGGTTCCAATCGGCCCCGTAGTTTCAGAGAAGAAGATCTTTGAATGCATCTTTGAATGCATTTCCCATTGGGTCCTATCTTGAACTATGTCTCGTGCTGGTGGCCATCTTGGATGAGGTGCAAAAATAAAAATGGATGACAGTGGTTGTAAGAATACTTCGCCCGATATGTTATGCTTGTTGACAACC
>MJUU01072780.1:16206-31255 GCA_002080025.1 Modiolus philippinarum
TAAAAATCAATAACTTTGAGGGGGACCACTAACAAACTAAGTTTGGTTCAAATTGGCTTGATAGTTTCAAAGGAAAAGATCTTTGAATGCTCTTCCTATAGGATCCCTAGGTTAAAATTGTTCCCGCTGTCGAACATCTTGGATGAGTACGAACATGAAAAATCATGAAACTACCCAAGGACTATTGTGACCAAGTTTGGTTCCAATCGGCCCCGTATTTTCAGAGAAGAAGATCTTTGAATGCATCTTTGAATGCATTTCCCATTGGGTCCTATCTTAAACTATGTCTCGTGCTGGTGGCCATCTTGGATGAGGTGCAAAAATAAAAATGGATGACAGTGGTTGTAAGAATACTTCGCCCGATATGTTATGCTTGTTGAAAACCATGCATCCATCAAAAATAAGGAAATAAAAGGGGTGGATGTGGCGTTGTTTGACATTCAGCAAGTAAATTCCGCTTAGACCGGTGCTAGGGGCCGTCTTGAACTAACTGTGAGGTAAGAGCGTTTGGTCTTTGTTGAAGGCCTCATAGTGACTTCAAGATGAAGAACAACAATCAAAGCGTTGTTCCATTTGCTTAATCTTACCACGTATTTATAGGGATTTTGTCCCATGTACATTTACTCCATATCCCTTCATTTGTTTAGATATAAGTAACCTCACTACAAAGATTAAAATGGTTAAAACTTAGTCAACACATGAAATAATTTAAACATGCCCTGAATTAAGCATAAAGCAGTATTAAACGTGATATAGTACAAAACAAATAAACTTCTTTAAATTTAGAATATGTCCAATTTTACCCCAGACCTTTAAATTTTATATAAGTCTAATACTGATAAATAAGAAAGGAAATGGGGTAAACGTCAAGGAGAAAACATCAAATCTCCTGGTTTAAACGACCCAAAACAATAAAATATATAGAATGTCTAGAACTGTAAATACACTTTTCAGAGACTTTAAGGACTATCCAATTGATATTGCAACGTATTCCTCGATAAACACTTCTCGCCCAATAATAAGCGGAATAATCAGAAATACAAATAATTTTGGAGGAGTTTATGGATGTGTTAACACAGCCTTTCACTCACAAACTTTACACTAGAGGCTCACACGAGCCTGTATCGCTCACCTTGTGACTGGTTTAATTCACAGTCGCCACAAGACCAACCATTCATACTCTACATCAGTTCACCAGATGTTACAGTTTCAATCTTGGATGAGTTACAAAAATCGCAAACTTTGAAGTGGACCACCCAAAGATAATTTAAACCAAGTTTGGTTCCAATTGGCTCAGTAGGTCCAGATGAGAAGACATTTGAATCCATTTCCCGCATGGTACCTATGTTAAACTATGTTCCACATTGGCAGCTATCTTGGATGAGGTACAAACATAAAAATCAATAACTTTGAGGGGGACCACTAACAAACTAAGTTTGGTTCAAATTGGCTTGATAGTTTCAAAGGAAAAGATCTTTGAATGCTCTTCCTATAGGATCCCTAGGTTAAAATTGTTCCCGCTGTCGAACATCTTGGATGAGTACGAACATGAAAAATCATGAAACTACCCAAGGACTATTGTGACCAAGTTTGGTTCCAATCGGCCCCGTAGTTTCAGAGAAGAAGATCTTTGAATGCATCTTTGAATGCATTTTCCATTGGGTCCTATCTTAAACTATGTCTCGTGCTGGTGGCCATCTTGGATGAGGTGCAAAAATAAAAATTTACAGACTTAAAAGGGATCAACCAAGGACAATTGTAACCAAATTTGGTTCCTATTGGCTTAGTGATTTTAGAAGAGAAGACCTTTGAATGCGTTTCCCATAGGGTCCCTATGTTTAATTTTGTTCCCTGCTGGCGGCCATCTTGTATGAGGTACAAGCATAAATCACAAACTGTAATGCAGACCACCCAAGGAAAATTTTACGGAAAAGGAACAGTAACTCCAAGACTGGTATTCGGATATTCTACACAATTGCCAGGTTGGTAGATGTCATCATGCTGATCATTTTTACCAATTGTCAGATTTTTTATATCTGTAACGGTTTTCGATGTATATGCAAAAACGACAATTTACCCCCATGTTCTAGGTTTAGTAACAGCTGCCTTGTTTTTTTTGTCAACGGAAATAAAAATCACAAACTTGAAAGTGCATACCCTGGTGATGATTCCCAACAATTTTGGTTTATATTGACCTTTTTGTTTCAGAGTAGAAAGATCTCTTTAAAATGTAACGTACGGACAACGGAAGCTATTTTCTTAATGAAATAGTAACAAAAGCAAAAACAAGAAAAGACGTGTAGCTAGGACCTATAGGCCGTTGCTATTGAAAAACTATTGTGGAATATCTTAATTATCTTTCTATCTAAGAAAGGAATAAGTAAACACAAATCTGACTTTTCATCAAAAAAAAGGAGCTAAATATGCCGTTTTATACTTAATTAAGGACTGGTTGCTAATGCCATAAATTTGTTGCTATGGAAGAAACCGAGTGATTGTTTTGTTATTAGTATAAAATGAGAAAACACATGTTGGACTACTTAAAAGCAATCAAATGGCTTTTGGTGTGATAATAAGTTTTTAATTCAATATGAAATCCATCCTTTTTTTGTTTCCATGCTGAGCTTTTTCCAAAAAAAAAAAAAAAAATGAGAAAATGCTAATTTCTGGCATAATTCATGATGGCCGAATTTTATCACAGTTAGGCTTCTTCCAAAGATCAATTTTTATAATAGTCATATGCAAACTGAAAACTATATGATATTTAAAATATACATGTAATCTATGCGTTTTAACTAATGAAAATAAAAAACGGTTAATTTCTTTATTTTTCAGCTTTTTTTTTGGCCTTCTGTGTTGTCAAAATTCGTCAATAATTACCATGGCAACGATGCATAATATGAAAAAAAAATAATTGTAAAAAATTTCGTTTTATACTTGTCTATGTTAAACTTCAAAATATTACGAAATTCTGAGGGGGCCATAAATCATCCCCCGCTGCCCTGTTCTTACAAGTAGTTGTACTTAAGATTTATAGTTCTTGGAAATACACATATCTTTGGAGTCTAAAATATTGTTTAGAAATCAAAATTAGGCATGTATTACTGTACCATATATAAATAAGAATCGGCATAAATTAGCCCTTTATTGCTAAACTGCTTCATAGAAATTTGTAGTTCAAAAAATGAAAGAAAAATGATCATAGGCATACATTTTGTGTTGATTTTCAGTACAAAAGAAATGACCTTGTCAAAACATAGGTAAAAACACAACTTCATTCAACTTTATTCTAAATGAAAAACCAATAACGTAACTTCGACCAAAAACTGGAAAATTTATGATCCTCCACACTTATATCAAAATTTTATTAAAAAAAACCCGTTTGTTCACAATGCTTGGAAAACTTCATACAAAGTGTTTATTATTCCCTAATACTTAAGGTCAAGTAGAAAGAATTACACTCCTTGCCAAATTTGACTTTCATTTATTTTTAATATTTTAAGATACAAATCAAAACAAAGATATTCTAAAATACAAAAAATTCAGGAATTTGAAGTATCTCATAATGGGAATGTAGTTTCATCATAAGATGGGTCTGTTATTTCTATATGATGAATATTCAAAATCGTGAGTGTTATTTATCACATTCACAACAATCAAAATGACTTTCATAACACCATGTCTACTACCTTGATTATTATGTGCAAATGCATTCTTAACATACGGAATAAAAGTCAAACATCTTGTTACTTTCAATACTTGTTATGTTTCCCTTTACCAGTTCACATTCTCCGTTCGTCTGTTGGAAATTGAACCCATTACAGTAAATATTCTTGTGGCAAAATCTGGCACAATCAATGTCAAATGTAGCATTGATCCTTTGAAGTATTCCAACATTTAATCGCATTTCAGGTGACTTGGTGTACCGGATTGGGTTATCTGTAAATTCATAAAACATATAAAAAATTCAGCTAAATTTTGTACAGAGCACAGGATTTTATGCAGAAATCACTTTCGGAGAAGTCATGCCATCATGATTTGGAGTTTATTTTCAAAGTATATCTGAACAATGCTTATATTGTTTTGCCGTATCTATGGCATGTATTCCAATATTTAATTATACAATGTATGTACTTTGAGGAATAATCAATTGAGTCACTGGCTACCGTATACAATGATATCTAAAACTCATGTAACAACAACTAATAAATCAATAAATGTATATCCTCTGGAGTACTACCCATGATCTTAGCAACTTCTATCGAATTGTTACTGACAAGTTAATTTTCAAAAATTTCGAAAACTAAACCAGCCATATTGTTGTCAAATTTGTGAAACTGTCTAAATATCTCTCTGGTACTTTTCCAAGATCATACTAGAAAATCTGAAAACTAAACCAGTGATACTCTTATGTCAAATGTGTTAAACTGCCAAGATATCTCTCTAGTACTTTTCCAAGATCATGCCACTGACCCTCTACCATTGTTTTATTTCTTGCAGTTCCCGAGAAATGAACCTAATACCAAAAAGTTAAACAGCCGTACAGACATATACCAAAAAGTTAAACAGCCGTACAGACATATCTGCATATCAACGGACCAACATTGACATAATTATATTCCCTCCATGTTGGAACGGGTATGAAAAGTAATGTTCTTATCAGTTTTCTCTAATTTTTAAAAATAAAAAGAGCATATTGAATATGTTTGTGTCCAAGATTCATTCTTAGACGTCACTTTACCTCGTTTTATCTTTGTTATTCAAAAGTAATTATACTCCAATTTAAATGTTAATTGTTAAAAACAACTTATGTTTTCTATTTTCAGGGAAAAATGTATAAACAGTCAATGTCATTTTCAAAAATCTTTTTCACCCGTGTATCAGCTATATATAGCCGAAATGATATTTATTTGCTTTGCGTTATTTCTTGGCAAGATTAAGTGTTAATGCGTATTATAATCAAAGAAAGTAGATTTATTTTGTCATGGTGGTTATCAATCAGACAAGGTAAAACACATAACCAAAAAGAAAAAATCACCAATAGCTGACAATAGTAATATTAACCCGATTTCCATAGACCTGCACCATATTCCACTTTTTAAGAACGATATATCAGGAAACTTCATATTTAATGCTTTCTTTCTAATGGTGCAGAAATGTGGCTATGAAATTTGACCAGTCAAATTGTTCGTCTATTTACATAAAAATCAAATGATGCGATATCAAAACTGCAATATAGTTACAGGCTGTAACCTCGGTTTATACAAGGAATAAATAAAGTTAAACACTAAGGTTTATGATAAAAGGGATGATTTCTCCTTCCCTATAGTCAATTTTCCCCATCCCGACGGCGATGTTCCGTTAGCCCCTTCTTATGGAGTCTACATTTCACAACTTGTTCGATATGCACGAGTATGTAGTGATGATTCTGACTTCAACAGGTTGGGGGAAACCCTAATTAGACTATTATATCCCAATTGGGATATATGGTTATATCCCAATTTGGATATATGACCAGTTATTTGTTAATTACATTTTTGGGGTTTAATTCCGCATTATGAAACATAGAAATAATAAATCTATAGGGTGGGAGCTTTCAGAGGTTATACTTCTGTTGTCTAAGGGATGCTGCAAATTTTCTACAGATCGATTTATGAGAAAAAAAAGGTAGTCACTTTCATTTAGCAAAAACTTAAGCTTTAAGGAGCTACAAACCGTTCTGTGCTGATTTTCTTGAAGAAATCTCTATCGACAGTCAAATTAAACAAACTGTGATAGTTTGAGAAAGAAAGTTTTTGATTATTTAATAAATGAAGTATGCAGAAAAAATTATATAAACTTGATTTGCGATTTCTTCTAGGGTTTCCTCCCTTTGCCCATGTCTTAAAAATACTATGAATGTACAAAATGAAGGGTGTAACAATCATGTTTGAAACCTCAATAAATTAACATATTTTTACAAACTAAACTTCCTATTTAATCTTAAAATATTGCACAGACTTCCCATTTCTCTAACCTTAATAATTTAACCAGTTAGTAGCTGCTACAATCTTGAATTTTGACAGAATCAAACGTATATTTTACATTCTTATAATGTCTCTGCTGGTGTAATGCAGCATTGTTAAGAAGGTGGTGATATGCCGTTTGATGACTAAAATCACGAAGTTTCTTGTGTTTAATGTTTCATTACGCGTCATTGAAATGTAAAAAAAATAATTCATAAAACACTGGTCAAATATCCCAATTGAGATATAACCATATATCCCAATTAGGATATAATAGCCCAATTGGGCTAACGACCGAAATCTTTGTCTCACCGAAAAACTTATGCATCAAGGGTTTAGATATCATAAATTGATGAAAACATTCTCTAAACTTTATTATAGATACATTGACTTATTAAGAAAATTTGGTTCTACATGCAGGGCTCTTATACATCAGAGCATTTCACATCCAAACTTCTATGGCAATATCATTTACAAAGCGCATAACTTCGAAAATTGTCCTTCAAAACTTATTAAACCGTTGAACAAACGTATTCATAAAGGATATAAATACAGCATTGTTGTTAAATCTTTACTTCTGGTTTTTGCTGGCAAAAATAATTGATAATCTCCTAAATGTTTTACACCAAAACTAAATTTAAACATTTTTTCATATTGGCAGTATTTGGCATTGCACAATATCATGTTCTTCTTTCATAATTGATGACGTTGTTATACCAAATCTATTTAGAAGTATTTCAATTGAAGTTTCATATGTAAGAAGGCTTGATATTATAGTCAACGGAAATTATGTCCTTAGCTAGATGTCAGTAACTGCGATCATTTCTCCGGACAGTACCTGTGTGTATTGTCTTCATGTTTTATGTACTTCATTGTAAGGGTTCTCGTCTTGATAAGTTGGATTTTCTAGTTTGATTTTTACTGCGAGTCTTTTTGTGTATTTATTTTTTAGCCATTCACCACACATAGGGGGAGGGTTTGGATCCAAGAAAACGAGTTTAACCCCACCGCAATTTTTGCGCCTGTCGCAAGTCAGGAATATGTTGGTGATTGGCTTGTCCGTTTCTTCTTATAAAATTTAGTTTCTTGATATTTGGGTAATTGGATGTGGTTTGTTTCCATTGATTTATTCACTTTTTTTACCTTTTTTGGGGCCATTTAGGGCTTGCTATATGGTGTGAGGTTCCTCACTGTGTTGAAGAACGTAAGGTGACCCCTAGATGCTTTGCTTCAGGTCGATTTAACCTGGATATGGGATGTTATCTCCTTGACATTTACCCCGTTTCCTTTTTTTTCATATGTTAGTAAATAACAATTGAAATTGCCGAAAATTACAATCACATGCCAAAATCTACTAAGAAACAACAAAATAAAAAGACAAACGTAGACAACGATAAGAACTCGGGATAGCCGGACTCGGTACCGACACTAGCAAGACCTAGCTGTAGGGTTAAACCGATTTATGAGTACCCCAACCTCCTCTTTCTCGATCCGGATTCCCTATAGTAATATAAACATCCACATAAAACCCAAAACATGTATTCTACCAACTCCAAAACATGTATGTTTATGGAAATAAGTATATTTTTACGAAAGAGGCAATCCTCTGTTTATGTTTTATAGTTTTTTCAACGCTCTGTTAAGGTAACAAAAAAGCTTTCTAGTACTAAAAAATATAATGATTATTTTTTTTATTCTCTTGATAATTTTTATGGCCAAATTTGTTTTGCACCTCTCTTGCTCTCTTGATACAGCATAATGCATTTTCAAGTAACATTTTTGTTGTAAATAGAATCTAAATAAGTCATTTACATTTTCATTGCTTAATTGCTGGAGAGTCCAGATTTGGAATAATATGACTACATCGGCTGACGAATAACGAGGTACAAATAATAGGTAATCAATAATCCCTATACACAGTGATACAAAGGCAAGACAAAGAAAACAAAACAAAGATAACAAGAAAAATGGATAATAAGCACGAACGCCACAAAAGTAAAGCGAAGTGACGTTTTGAGATTTTTTTCTGGTGTAAGTATTTTACAAAGGATATAGATGGAGATTGATTGATTGATTAGTTAGAGTTTAACGTCCAATGAGCAATATTTCAGCTATATCAGGACGAGAACAAGTTAATCAATTCAAAACAAATTGTAAGTAAAAGAAGAAAGATATAGATGGAGAATTTCATGTATTGATGGGCTTGACCAAGTATATGTATGTATTGTGAAGGGTAAATCAACAACTTTAATCAGAAGTCAAGTAGTCCATTACGTTTGGTTTTGATCTCCAAAACAGGTATAAGTTGTAATGTGAAATTTAATTAAGCAATATGAATACAAAGAAAAACCTTCTATTGAATCTAAATTATGTACCTGATCTCACCAATAGTTTTTTTATTGGATCCCTGTTGTTCATTTTTGTATAAGTGCGTGACTTCATTTTCTTTTCTGTGTCGTTCCCATGTTATGTCTTTGCTTCTTTGTTTTTCCTACGTTGCCAATTTTCTTGGATTGTTCTTTTTAGACTGACGGTTCGGTTCTCACTTACTCTATGATTTCAGAGTGCCTACATTAAAATTAAGTAAAATTGTTTAATAACTGTGGTAGTTTGTTTTAATAAATAGAAAAGCATGCCGCATTTATTCAAGAATCCTTAATTATCTAAGGGTGTTTTAAATTTACTTACTTTGTGCCAGTCAGGAAGAATAATATATATGATTGTTACAGATTTGTAAATGATATTCATTTTGAATTATCAATATCATGGAATAAAACTGTTAATATTAAGGTGGCTCACTCCTGATGTTGTTTATATCAAGGATTTCTTGAAACCTACTTTGAATTGATTAAGCATTGTACTATTAATGAAATGGTAAAACGAAATGCATTGGTCTGTGTGCTTTTAACGGAGATAGAAGATATTAGAAAATTGGCGGAAAATGGATTTCTCTGGATTTTCCTTTAATTTACCATCAGGATTTTTTTTTATCTAAAAACTAAGAAGTTATACACGGCTGGGAAACTCGATGGTCTCCACTGAATTTTACTACCAGGCAATTAATTAATACAAAGTCACAGACTCTTGTTTTTAAATATCGGGGAATGTCTCGCCATGTTAAACTGGTAAATGATGTAAAATATAATTAAAACCATATCAAAGTTTGCGTTTCAAGACAGACATTGTGTTTATTCTAGCCAGCCGCTTTGGGGCGATTCTAAAATCCGGACATACAGAAAAAAGTAATTTACCATTGTTATTTGAAAAAGAAAAGTGTTTTTGATTTAGTAAAACTTATTTCATAAATTCGTATGGAGTGACATTCTTTGATTTCTCGAATTATACTTATTAAGTGTAAATCACAAATTTCCGGACGTCTGTTTTTTGGTTGAGAACATCGATTTTCCCAACAGTGTTATACCAATAATTTTATGTAAACTTGTCAGATGTCTTAATTTGACCTAACGAAGAAATTCATGAAATAAACAGTAGCGATCCGTGTGCAAAACTCTTAAAACAATTGAACTGGAGAAGACCAGGGGAGTTCCGAGATCTGAAACAAATTCAAAAATTTGATGAGTGAGCCATCTTAAGGTTAAACAAATTTTACTTGTATCCATACCTTTGACTTCATAAAAAATCCATTCTGCTGCGTACTTAGAATGGATATACAGCGCCGATATATTTAGAGGAGCTGGGTCAAGCCATTCCAAAAATTTGTCCTTCAATTCAAGACCATGGCCAACCTGAATATGTCCATCAAGCCAGCTTATCCAGAATGGCATGTACTCTGTTTTGTTTAGCAAGTTTGCTGAAATTAGTATGGAAGCACGTGTTAAAGTAAACTTGTTGGAAGCATGTCCTTTTTATAAAGACTCAATATCACTCATATCAAAAAGACTCAATATCATGCTGCTCCCTTCACGCATGTCTTATAAGGTTAAATCCATTTTTGAATGATTAATTCGGAAGTTTGATGATAAGCGTGCTTCCCCTGAGTACTTAAGATCGTGGGATGTCAGTGCAAAAGTTAAACTTCAAAATATAAGCCAACAACATTGAGGAGAACGAGTAAAACCTGGTCAGCTTTGAATTAAAATACTGGATACCAGTGCGTGACATATCTTTCTGTGGAATATTACTTCGTGAGCTTTTATATTAAGAAGTGTTTACCCTAATAGATATCTTACCCGTCCCTGCTTTGCCGCTAAATTGATGTTAAAACCAGACTAACCTAAATCAGAAAAAAAATAAATCCCTTTATTTGTTCATTCACTAGACCGTGATATGAGGTCACAAACAAGTTATATGACAGAATGTGATGTACTATGAAAGACGAACACACATACCAAATATCAATGACCTACCCCTTATAGATACTCAAAACTTAACACGATCTTTTAGGTCCAATATTAAAAGCAATCTGCAACTCCGACGTAAACTTCCCAAGACCTAGCTTCATACTAAATATCTGCCAGTCTGACGTATACTACCCAAGACCTAGCTACATACCAAATGTCATTGACCTGCTAGGTACAGTTGTTGAGAATCAGATCTAATCAGAGAAACTTAACGTGGTCACTGGACCATGCAATAAAGTAAAGGACGAATCTCGCATGTACTACTCAAGACCAGCCTGCCTAATGAATACCATCGAACGACCACTTATAGTTGTTGAGAAATACTTTCCTTTTTTTTCTAGTAATCTAAGACACTTTATATGGTCAACGACCGTGAAATTGAGGACAAAAGTCATATACCAGACTGACCAACCTACACTCTGAATTACCGAGAACCTGACCTAACTTAACAAACTTAACGTGGCCACTAGACCATGAAATTGAGGTCAAGGACAAAGGTCATTTGTTGGACTGACATGTACTACCCAAGACCAACCTACATAATCAATATTATCGGCCCTTCACTTATAGTATGTGAGAAACTGAACGAATCGGAGAAACTTAACGTAGCCACTAGACCGTGAAATTAAGGTCAAGAACGAGTCATATGCTAGACTGAAATTTACTAAACACAGACCTACATACCAAACATCATCGACCTACCACTTATAATTATTGAGAAAATGACCTTATCAGAGAATCATAACGTAACCACTAGACCGTAAGATCGAGGTCAAGGTCAAATGATTTTATGTCAGTCGGGTAGCAATTTGTTAGTGCTGCTACTAGACCAAATATGATGTTCCTAATCGAGGACTTACAAATATCCTATATTTAGTAGAAATTAACGCAAAAAGGTGCTCATTGTGTTTGTTCTTATCTTATGTGTGTAGTGTTAATGTCGACCAAATTATGTAGGGTCATAACATAGCAATTTCTATTCTCTTTGGAATTACTTAAAGGCTTTATTCAATTTTTTAGTATATTGTAATGAATACAATTTTTAATCTTTTTTTTTTTAGGTTTGTGCAAATTAATTCAAGCTTTCCTGTTATTATTTATGAATTGAAGTACTGTTATAAGCTGCTTTACTTCGAATCATCTAATGGCACTGCGGGACCTGGGTTGCTGAGTGATTAGGGTAGTTCTACTATCTGTACAACCACTGCAGTTTATCACCACTGCGGTGTAAGTTTGTGCCCCGCTGTGACATTACAAAAAAGGTATAATCGACTTGTAATCGTAAGTGATAAGGTATGTCAGTTACCTGCCTAAGGTCATTGGTTCTCTCCGGGAACTCCGGCTTCCTCTACCACTTAAACTGACCGTTATGCCAGTTACTTGCCTAAGGTCATTGGTTCTCTCCGGCTTCCTCTACCACTAAAACTGACAGTTATAAAACAGCTTAAATACTGCTGAAAGGGACGTAATACTCCATATCAATCAATCTATCAATCTATTGGCGTTGCAGATAACTAATGAAGCTAAGCATAAAGCAATAAAGCCATATCGTCTTAACAAAAAGGAAGATCGAAATTAATGTAAAAGCAACGCAAATAAATATAATTGCACAAAGAATAAGTTCTTTTAACGAGATAAATAACTATAGATGGTAAATCTGGTGATGTAGGAGTGATTTCATAAACAGATTTATCTTTAACATATCTTCCTACAAATACCAATTCGATGAAATTGACAGCACCTGTATGTGTGGATGGTACTTAAACTAAAACGCAGTATAGATTGTTAATGTTTTGAAGGATATGATTTTCCCTGCAAACCAGACTGTTATTATCCAAAGATATTTGTATTTATAAAATTGTACGTTATGAATTTCATTTATTTATTTATTAATTTATTCAGTAGTAAATTTAGCGACTTGTCCTTTTTGTGATATCATATATGCTGATTGCTAAAATCAACATAAGATATTCTAGGGTACTATTTTCTGCTTTGTATATGCAACCGCCAAAATAAAAAAAATGAGTCCATCGTATAAATAAATACATTTAAAGTAAAATAGATGACTAATCGTTAAAAGAACCTTACCAATAAATCAAAGGATTTCTTACCCACAAATATTTTTGCCATTTTTCCAAGCGATTTCTTAATGTTTCGTCGCCGACGTATTTGTGCGCGGCGATTTTCAGCATCACCAATAAGAACCTCGTAGAATATCGATGAAAACAAGTCATCTGTTAACATAAGAAGTCCAACAGTCCCATTTGCTTTCGCTTCAAATTTAATAATCTTGTCTTTCTTAGGTAAAATGCAGAATTCTGAAAGCGAAATCTTTTTATATTTTCCTGTTGTTGTGATGTACGTTCGCTGTTCTGTAGCTGGCATTGCTGGACATGGAAAGTAAAGAAAACATGGATTGAAGTCATGTCGGTTTCTTCTCCCATCTAATTATACATCCTTAAAAGTAAGTTAAAACCTAACTGACAGTCTAAAAATGTCAAATCAAAGGACAATGGCGAGTTTGGAAAACAGGAATTCAAAATTCAACATTTTGAACTTACTTGTGAACTTAAATTTATCAGTGTCTGTCCTTGACAGTGATCTCACTCGACTGCATTATTTGCATTTTTATACTCCAGGTCATATGTCTTCTGTAGAGAATTTTGGGCTTTTGTTCTTTTCTTCGCTCCTGCAACCATTTGCCGTATTATTGTCTGTAAAGTGTACATTCAAGTTTTAAGCTGAAGATCTGATGTTACGAACAGTGACCTGGTTTTTAAAATTGTCCACGTGTATTTACAGTGATACATGAGCCATGTTGGTTTTGTTCGTATCAACAGTTTTCAAACATAGTTTCTCTACGGTTATCATAGTGCTTTCATTTTCCCCGTCTTTTGCAAAAAAAAAAACAATAATAATAACAAAAACAAAATAAAAACAGCCGATTACTATGATTTGAATATTTGACAAGTGATTCCCATTTTATAGCTGTTAAAAATATTACTTTTTGATAATATGAATAATTAACAACGGCAAAATTATGTCAGATTCTGAGCAAACTGACGGACGTTAATCTATTACTACTCCTTACATTCTGCTGACAGCAAGGGAATTTCCAACTTGCTTAGATAAACATGAATGATATAATTGGACTGCCGTCCGATTTTTCATAGCCTGGCATCGGTACATATAAATCTAAGATTTGTAGGTATGCAAAGAAAAATATGAAATATTCGGAAAAAATCACTTTCAACGATTATTATTATAGCAACATCGGATACCATTACCTATTGATTAAAATTTGGTATACGAGTTTCATATCAATAAACTACTGCCATTACTTTGCGTCCGTCATATATCTGTCGCCCGTTTGTCTTAATCTTTGAAACCTTCGGGTTAGCTGAGACCAAACATGTAAAGAGTAGTTATAGATTGACGTCCGACAGTTTGCTGACATAAGTTAACATTGAAATTTGTAAGATTTGTATTCAAATTTCTTGTCGGAAAAAATAATTACAATAATTTAAGATTACAATAATAAGTTTGAATGGGATTAGAAAAAAACTATTATTTTCCAGATAAAGGAATAAGTTACCAAGCTGATTCAGGTCAGGCCATTGAGTGATTTGTATTAAACAAAAGAAATAAAGCTGTTCATTAAACGAAACAAGATAGGTTTGCTTACGCGTGATTATTCCAAATTTCAAAAAAGTCGCTTCCAACTATTTTTTTGTTGTTGTTGAAATTATGTATTTTATTACAGTATAAAAATAATGTAAAAGTTCACAGTTTGATTGTGAACTTTGCAATAAGTGCGTTAATCGCATTTACTTTGTTTATGGTTGGTGCATATCCTTTGGGATGAATTAAATTTACATGGTGAATGAAAGGATATGGAGTAAATGCACATGAGACAAAGTCTCTACAAATACTTGGTAAAAACAAGCAAACATCTCCGTATTTTCTTAAAAACTGATCTACTGATTAGGGAAGATTTTTTTCTATTTTCTAGCAAATTTTAACACCTCCTGATCCATTAGTTATCGAAACAATAAAGGATCGTGAAGTTAGTTACTTATTCCCTATTCCTTATTCCTTATTTGAAATAAGGAATAGGGAATAGGTAAATGGTTACTTATTCTCATTTCCCATCTTCCATTAATCAACAATATTATTGTGTGTCTATTGCTCAGCAGGATGTTTTTAATTTCTTATTACCATGATTACTTATTTAAATTTGTTTGTTTGATATGCCACAAACTTTATAAGTTTAATGACAATAAACTTTGAATTGAATTGAATTGAATTTAAAATAACCGTGGCTTTTATATCATGATTCCATTAATTCAAAGTCGAAAGCAAGTCAACGTGTGCTGGTCGAGAAGATTCATAAATCTACGATAATTCAAAATGACATAATTTATTTGTTGTGTTAGCCTTTATTTGTTTTCACATACTTAACATTTGCTTTATGTATATTTTTTTTTATTATTTCTTTTATCACTTCTGGCGAGGTATAATTATTTCTCATACAGAGCGTATAACAGTGCTGATAAGTATCTGACAGTTTTTTTGACTGAACTTCAGTTTAGAGTTTAATTTGCAGAATTTCGTAATTATTTCAGAGAATTGATACTTATCAAGGGACACATAAAAAATTATAATTGCTTCGCAACTAATAAA
>MJUU01072784.1:0-13212 GCA_002080025.1 Modiolus philippinarum
ACTTATAGAGCGAACGAGAGAGTTAGCTAAAGAACTTTGCTATGGATGGAAGTAGACCATCCGAGTCAAACCCATCATACATGTCTGATGTGGACAGACGAACAACATTTTCAAGCATATGCTGATGATGCGTTCGACTCAGTTGATAGAACCAAAATCATGGAGAAGTGGGAATCTGAAGCAAACTGGTTTAATGTATCTGATCGAACAAGAGAAGATATTCTAGCATTGAAAGATGACAATTTACCATCAAAAAACACTATCAAAACAATGGCTGAAAAAATGAGAAAATTGGAAGAGAGACTTTTCAGTGAGCGATAAATATCAACGAACAGAATTCTTGTGAACATTTGAGAATGAACGTAAATATCGGACGGACATCTAGTTATCTCAAAGAACTGTATTATTTAGATGACAGCCATCGAATGGAAATGATAATGGAGAGTACTTCGGTACAACTACAAACTCTGGCTGATATAGCTGAAAAAATATTGTATAGGGAAATTCCCATAACACGATCTCACAAAGAACTGCTCACACCATACAAAAGAGTTGTAAAAATATTAGGAGGACACTTTCTTTCCGATGGAGTTATCAGAAAACAACTAATAACAAACATTGGAGTAGTGCCACTTCTCATAAAACCTATTTTATATTTACTGGATGAGGAATGAAATTTAAACAGGAACTTATTGTGTGACAATGTATAAAAAGCAATGACATATAAACTTCTTCATTCATTTAAGATATTGTCTTCTCTGTGAACGGATAGTAAAAACTCTGATATATATTGTAAATTTTAATGATATTTTGTACATGCATTTTTGAAAATAAATATTTTTCCTCATTGTAGTCTTCTTTTTTTTGAGTTTCAGATCATGAATGAACAAAACGAAGTCCTCAAAAAAATATACTATGATATATCGAACGGCGGTTCTTACACCAGTCCAGAAAAAATGTACAGAATATTAAAGTCGAAAAGAATAAAAATTGGTCTACACAAAATTCGAAAGTTTTTGCAGAACCAGGACGATTACAGTTTACATAAACCTCTTCGAAAGTCATATAAGAAAGCACGAGTTGTCGTGTCCGGCATTGATGATCAGTTTGATGCAGATTTAGCTGATGTATCCAATATAGAATAGGAAAATGATCACTTTCGCTTTCTTCTATTTGTCATTGACATTTTCTCTAAATTCCTCTGGGTTGAACCTCTGAAAAATAAAACAGCAAAAGAAGTTATAAAAGGGTTCAAATTAATATTTCACAGAGGACGAAAGTGTAAAAAACTGAGAACAGATAAAGGGACAGAATTCACATCTAACCTTTCTATATCTTTTTTTTAAAAACGAGGGCATTTATCATTTCACGACTCAAAACTCAAACACAAAAGCGTCAATTTGCGAAAGGGTAATTCTTACAATCAAACGAAAATTGTACAAATATTTTTCAAAGAATAGAACTCGTCGTTATGTCGATATTATACAAAACATGGTAACAAGTTATAATGCTACACCTCATAAGAGTCTAAATAATATCGCTCCCAAAAATGTAACGACAAAAAATGAGGCAGATATTTGGGCGTATATGTACATGAAACCAAAGACATCAGGAAAAGGTGTTAAACAATATCATTTTAAAATTGGTGATCTGGTTAGAATTTCCCATGAAAATATGGTATTTGACAGAGCGTACAATGAACATTACACTAAAGAAATTTTTTAAGTTCGACAAGGTTTTCGTATGCAAGGTATACCCATGTACAGACTGAAAGATTTTTTGAACGAAGACATTAAGGGAAATTTCTATGAGTCTGAAATGCAAAAGGTATCAAAAAACGAGGATAGTTTATGGTTTATTGAGAAAAAAATACGCAAACGTAAAAGGAATAACAAGATCGAATGGTTGGTGAAATTTGATGGCTGGCCTGACAAATATAATCAGTGGGTTCCCGAAACTGACATTAGTGACACTACAAGTTAGCTAAAGATGAGCATGTATGTTATTTTGAGTAGTGACAAGTCTACAGAATACTTTCCTCAAAATAAACCGTATAAATTCAAGTCACATTTAAGTCCACCTTTAATATTGGAGGGGTCATGGAAAGTAGCTTTGGTGGAAACCGATATCACTTCTACATTCTCAAAGGAAGACCCTCTTTACTTACATTCCAATATCTGTGAAGAATCCATCGTGAACGGAAAAAGGAAAGCTCTCTTGAGACGCCTGAACTCCACAACTATGGGTGACTGGACAGACATTTTTTCTGTACCTCATTACATTCCTGTAAAAACAAAAGAAATCTATGAAATAGAAATTGTTTTAACAGATAGCGATGACAACATCTCATCATTCTTAGATAGACCGTCAACAGTTACACTTCATTTTAAGGCTTTTCCCTTTTCATAAAAATGGATGTGAACAAAATGTACGTTCCGAATACTGAAAAATGGATAAAGTTTTATGAAAAACCGAATCATGCGCTAAGTAGTCCTCATAAGCATAGTTATCAAAATCAAATCGGAGGATCACTTGTCGGACAACCAAAACCATTTATGATACCAGTGGGTAACATATCGACAACCAAGCCAGAATCGAACTCAATAAAAGTAAACTTAGTAACACCAAGTGAGCAGTCTCTAGAGCAAGCCAAAGAAGAAGTTGTTGAGAGAAAAGCTACTAAAAGGAAATCTCCATTTATAGTCGCCAGTTCTTCCAAACGACGTCGAAGAGGTAACACGATAAAAAAACCAAAAGGGAAAAAGCGACAAAAAAGTCAAACAAAAAGTCACTGAAAAAGAAATTGCCAAGAAAATCTAAAAAATTACGCTTTAAAGATATTTTTAGTACATAATGGCATCGTTCACTAAAGATGAAATGCAGGAAGCACAGCCCAGCGGACTTGACTTATGGTCCTTACCTCCCTATCAAACAGCAGTAGAGAGCACTATTACCAAGATTTTCGAACGAATTCACAGTTGAGTGGAACAACTCCTTTGGAATTTAGCCTAAGTGGACAAAACGGGTTGGAATACATCGACTTGAAAAAAACCAAAGTGTACATTAAAGCCAAAATATAAAAAGCCGATGGATCATCTTTGCAGTCAACGGAATCTGTAGGACCCGTCAACCTATTTTTACAGTCTATGTTTTCTCAAGTGGATGTCACCCTGCAGGGTTAACTCATTTCAACGGCTACAGCTCACTATCCATACAAAGCTATGATTCAAACATTGTTGTCTTATGGGAGTGAGGCAAAAACTACCCAGCTAGGGGCTCAACTTTGGGAAAAAGATACACCTGGATTCGTAGGAGCATACGACGTAAAAAACTCTGGCAACAAAGCTCTATACGAACGTTCTAAGTTATTTGCCGAATCGATAACCTGTGACATGGAAGGACCATTGCTCAGCGATCTATGTAGCACGGATCGTTACATACTTAATCAAGTCCCCATTAGTGTGAAACTGTATAGATCAAGACCTGAATTTTGTCTCATCACAAAAGAGGCAACCCCAAACTACCAAGTTGTCATAGAAGACATCGTGCTGAAAGTGTGTAAATTACAAATCAACCCAGCGGTCATCGTGGCTCATGCGCAAAGATTACAGTCTTCTATAGCGAGATATCCCTTTACAAAAACTCTAGTTTTACCTTTGAATATTCCAGCAGGAACACTGAACATCAATTTTCCAGATCTGTTTCTGGGAGCCTCACCGGCTCGCGTAGTTGTTGGATTCGTCGATGCAGCGGCTGCGGCAGGTAGTTACACCACCAATCCATTCAACTTTGAACACTACAACCTGAAAAACATTGGATTACATGTGAATAATATTCCCGTTTCTGGAAACAGATTACAACTGAATTTCGAAGCTTCAACTGGCTTAACAATCATACCGGCATACACAAGTTTGTTTCAAATAACAGAAAAATATGCTCGAGATAGTGGAAATCAAATTTCTCGCAAAGACTTCGCTCAGGGTTATGCCTTGTATTGTTTTGATATCGAGCCCGACTTTGGTGACGCCAATTACCTTAATCTTATAAAGCAGGGAAATGTTAGACTTGAAGCTCAGTTTGGTACCGCACTCCCAAATGCAGTGACCTGCATCATATATGCAGAACAACAAGGAATGTTTGGTATCACAGCAACGCGTGCCATTGAACAAGAATGAATACCTATCGACATGCTCTATATCTTATGATAGTGAGTTACGGAATAACGTTATGGGTGTGTTTGCATCCGATGAAATACCAGAGAGGGTTCCATCCCATTCAGGAATGATTTTGAATACTGACCCAATTTCCAGACCCGGACTACATTGGTTAGCATTTTATATAAAGAGTGATAAAGAGCTGGAATGTTTTGATTCATATGGCGAGAACCTTGAACTTTATCCTACGTCTATCATTCAGTTCATGCAAAAATATGAGACTATTGTATTCAATGGCAAACGACTTCAAGGCGAAACAACATCTCTGTGTGGGCAGTATTGTTTGTTTTTTTCTGTGGTGTCGAATAAAAGAACAAATGACAATGAACAGACTTATGAATTTTTTTCAAAACAATTTTAATTATAGTGATGAATTTGTGTATTTATTTGTGTTGAAGAATTTTTTTCATTGTCTGTCAAATGACAATTATGGTCAAGCATGTGTATCTAAATATTTAAGTCAATAAAAATGTTATTATTTGTGTGTTATCCTTGCCAGACATAATCATTCGTTAAATTACCCATATAAATACATCAGTCACCAACATTTACCATTTATTAACTCAGAAACCATTAACCGAGATGGAAGTAGCTGAAAAACAGGAAGCAACCTTAAAATTTTATTCTCCGACATCTATATTTCTAGTCGGGAGTTCAGGCACAGGAAAAAGTGTGTTAGCAAAGAAAATTTTAGAAAATGCAGATGGAATGTTCCAAATTCCTCCTTCTAGTATATTTTTCTGCTATTCTGTATGGCAGCCCTTATACGATGATATGCAACAAAGCATACCAAGAATTATCTTTCACAAAGGCCTTCCTTCAATGGATGACCTGAATGAATGGGGTAGCGAAGCAGGTCATAAACTATTAGTCTTAGACGATTTAATGGTGGAAGCTGCCGATAGCATGGAGCTTGTGCATATGTTATGTGTAGGATCTCATCATCATAACATTACAGTAATACACTTACTACAAAATGTTTTCCATAAAGGGAAATCTATGAGAACGGCATCTTTGTCCGTCCATTATTTTATACTCATGAAATCTAAACGTGACCTAGCCCAAATATCTACGTTGGGAAGACAAATTTTCCCGGGAAAACTCAAGTATTTTATGAATTCATTTGAAAGGGCGACATCGATACCCTACAGGTACTTAGTAATAAATTTAAGCCCACATAGTGACGACAAATATCAGTTGTATACTAACATTCTACCAGGACAGGACCCCATAATATACGTGCCAGAAAATGAAAAAATATCAGCATTTGGCTAAGTTTTTGATGAGTGTATCACAAATAAAGAAAGCATTAGCAACGTTATCAAAAAGTCAACTAGAAGCTGTGACAGAAATTATTTTTAATGTCATGCAAGGTGTATCTCCGCTATCGGAGAAAGATAAAAAGCTGCTACAAAAACACAAATCAGCCATACGAAAAGTAATCGCTCCACGGTTAACACTGAAGGAGAGAAAACGACGTTTACAGCATATTAGCAGTGTGTTAGCCATTTTCATGAACTCTTACTTAAAGTATGTCGCGTGAAATGGTACTCCTCCCTAAATACAAATATGACAAACTTATGGAACAAATCCAGGCGGATAGTAAAGAAAACAATCAACTTAAATCAGTTAAAACTGTGGATAATACTTTGAGTGAAAATCCAAATAACGATGTAAATGAAGATACAGAAATTGAAAACATGACATTGGATAATAATTTGAGTGAAAATGAGAAAAACAATGTAAATGAAACCAAAAGCATTGAAAAAGTGAATCATAATATAAAACAGAACGAGAAAAAGACCTACCTGAGGATGAAACCTTCCGACTTTCTGAAAGAAAAAAGTGCAAAAAAGTCATTACATAAAAGGTCATCAAAAAACAGTACAAAAAGGTCAAAAAGTAAAACAAAATGGTTGACATTTAAACTATGATAGGAATTTGTCTACGAACATTTTAGCGGTTATCTTGCTAAGTAATGCGTCATTTGTATCGAGATTGTAGAATATGGCAGAACATTTTTTGCATTACCTTATCAAGCGTTACCCACAAGGCACCAAAAAACTGGAACAATTGTTTCAAGATTTCAAGACTCCTCGAGACGAATTCAGTGATTGTGATGAAAACGAACTTATACGTGTTGCTGATGCTACAGAAAAGGGATACAACAGAAAAAGAAAATCGAGTGATGAGAGCAGTACAACATCAAAAAAATCAAAGTTTGAATGTGAAACGTGTAATAAATCGTATACTCTCAAACATCACCTTGCAAGACATGTGAGGACACATACCGGACAAAAGTATGTATGCGAAAGATGTAAAGAAACTTTTATGCGTTCTGAAAATTTAAAAAAACATGGAAAAATATGTAAAGGGGATCGAACAAATGAAACAGGAAAGCGTAAAACTTACCCATGTAGACACTGTGGTATTCCATTTGATACTTATGAGGACCTCTTTGATCATGTAAACAATCAACATCCTCTAAACCAATCAGGTGGTAGAATCGCACCAGTCACAGAACAACCTAATGAAATTGTACAACCACCTGTCAAAAAAAGAAAGAAAAAACAGAGAATTAAAACCACAGCTTTAAACGGTTTAGTTCAACAAGTTGATATCATACCTGAAGGAAATGAAAAATATGATCTTTTACAATTCTTTTCCAATGTTAAAAGCGACATCGAAGATGTTATTGTCTCTAGCAAGAAAGATGCACGTGATGTCAAATGGTATTTAAATGTAAGAATTGAATTAGAAAGAGATGTTCAAGATGCTCAAAACGAAACTGTGGTACCCCATTTTCGGAGTAAGAATTACATTTCTCTCTTGGTTGACGATAATTTTGAGCATAATTTAAACGAAGCGTATCAAACAATGAACAGAGCTCTAGAGGAATTCATCAATAAAGGCTCCAATTGGATTGTGAAGAAGGTTGTTAGTTTGGAAGTAAAAACCGTGAAATACTCACCGATTCGAGGGTCATCCTACATTAAGTTACCTTCAAGTATCAGCAACTCTAATGGAGTGTTGAATATCGAAAATGAGGATCAAAAATGTTTCCTGTGGTCGATACTGGCTGCTTTGCATCCCGCAGATTCACATCCAAACCGCGTGAATAAATACAAAAAGTATGAAACCGAACTGAACACGGAAGGCATAACGTTCCCCGTCACCATAAATCAAGTTGCTCGATTTGAAAAACAGAATAATTTAAGTATCAATGTTTTTGGATATGAAAATGAGAGTATATTCCCTATGTTTTTGTCAAAACAACCAAATGGATACCGTGAAATTGATTTGCTGTATTTATCCAATGAAGCACAGTCTCATTATTGTTGGATTAAAAACTTAAACAAATTTTTACGTCAAACTAATAATTCAAACTCTCATCATTTTTGTCCTCGATGCCTTCACGGCTTCACAAGAAAAGATCTGTTGGATTAACATCAACCTTATTGCAATCAGTTTGACTTTCAAAAAATTGAATTTCCCAAAGAAGGAGGAGAAAACAATTTACAATTCAGATTTTTACAAAGGAATCAAGATGAGTTTCACTATTGTAGCCGATTTCGAATGTTTTTCCCGAAAAATTAGCACGTGTTTACCAAATGTTCAAAACCCGTCTGTCACACACAACACGAAGTTTGAACCTTCCGGATATTGCTACGTGGTGCTCTGTACTAATGACAACTATTCGAAACCTCCCGTCGTCTATCGGGGTGACAATATCATAGAACACTTTTTTGAGGACATGAGGAAAGAGGAGGAATATATTCAAGAGATACTTGGTGATCCCGAGCTTTTAGTCATGAACAACGAAACGGAGCGAGAGTTCCAAATGGCCACACAATGTTACGTGTGTCAGCCATTTTTCAACGAAAAGGTGATCAAAGTTGGA
This sequence comes from Modiolus philippinarum, assembly GCA_002080025.1. NCBI lineage: Eukaryota > Metazoa > Mollusca > Bivalvia > Mytilida > Modiolidae > Modiolus > Modiolus philippinarum. The sequence goes on from MJUU01072784.1 coordinate 8,116, forward strand.
GATCACAATCACGTGGGAATCACAGGAGATCCAACCCAACCCAACTATACGAATTACAGAGGAGCAGCTTGTCAGCGATGTAATTTGAGCTTACAAGAACCATCTTTCATACCAAATTTGTTTCATAATGGGAGAAATTTTGATATTCATTTACTGTTACAAAAAGCGGAATGTTTCAAAGATAAGAAAATATCTTGCATTCCAAATAACATGGAAAAATATATTTCTCTCTCCATCGAAAATTTAAGGTTTCTGGACACATATCAATTTATGAGTTCTCTGGAAAATCTAGTGGAGAATTTAGCTTCTGATGGTCTCACACATTTTCATCAATTTCGGAAAGGGTTTACTTCTGAAGACAAGGCCAGATTGTTATTACAGAAAAACGAGTATTGCTATGACTACGTAGACAGTGAAGACAAATTTCAAGATACGACATTACCGTCAAAGGAAGCTTTCTTCAATCTATTGTCGGGGGAATCTATTTCCGAAAAAAATTACAAACATGCGCAAGACGTTTGGAATACCATGAACATTCAAAGTTTAGGGGAATTTCACGACCTTTACGTCAAAACTGATGTTTTACTTTTGGCCGATGTTTTCGAGCGATTCAGAGACATTTCAATGGAAAATTATGGTTTGGACCCATGTCATTTTTACACGGCTCCAGGTATGGCATGGCAAGCTGCTCTTAAAATGAGTGGGATTTCGCTGGAACTCATTACAGACCCTCTGATGTATAATATGTTCGAACTCGGAACCCGAGGCGGAATCGCCATGATTACTAAGAAATATGCCAAAGCAAACAATACTTATGTGAAAGACTTCGATGCAACGAAACCGTCTTCTCACATTTTGTATACCGATTGTGGAAATTTATACGGAGCGGCAATGAAACAAGCCTTACCAACGGGTTTGTTTAGGTGGTTGACGGAAGAGGAAGTCGAGAAATTCGATGTTACAAAAGCAAAAGGTGACGATACGGGGTATCTCTTGGAAGTAGACCTCGAATATCCTCCCGAGCTCCACGATCATCATAACTGTTATCCGCTGGCACCCTCTCACAAAAAGGTGGTTAAAGAGGAGCTCTCACCTTACAATAGACACCTTTGGGAAGATTTGAATGGAGAAAAATCTAGAACCGTCACTGAAAAACTCATACCCACACTGGAAAACAAAGAACACTATATTCTTCACTACAGAAATTTACAACTATACCTAGAATTAGGACTGAAAGTCACTAAAATTCATAGAATTCTGGAATTTCATCAGTCATCGTGGTTGGGCTCTTACATCGATTTCAATTCCAACAAGAGGAAACATGCCAAAAACGCTTTCGAAAAAGACTTCTACAAATTGATGAATAATGCAGTTTTTGGTGAGTTAATAATTTACGTATCAGTTTATACAATTAAATTAAAAAAATTAAATAAAAGAAACTCGAAGGGTCAGACATAACAGATAGTTCATGAGACACAAACACGAATGGCCCACAACGAAAGACAAAGACACGTACACGAATAACAAACACTTTAAACTAAATAAAAAAAAAACAAAATGAACATCACAGAATTTTTTAAATAAAATCAGGACCATCTTTGTTTTCAACATTCCAATTTTCAATGTTTTTAATTTTTGTAACTTTGTAATACAATTTTAAAGGTAAAACAATGGAACAAGTCAGGAAACACAGACAAGTGACTCTGGTGGCTGACGAAACCAAACTCATAAAATACACTTCTAAACCTTCCTTCGACCATTTTCAAATTTTCAACGAACACCTCGTTGGAGTGGAAAACAAGAAAGTCAACTTATTACTGAACAAACCCATCTTTGTTGGACAGACGATACTGGATATCTCGAAAGTTATAATGTACCAGTTCCACTACAAAGTCATGAAGCCTGTTTATGGAGATAACCTTAGACTTCTTTTCACAGACACAGGTAATTATTTCTACTATAATGCTAAAATTGAAGTGTAAACCAATGGTGAAGACAATCCAAAAAATATCAATCAAAACCATTAAAGACCCAGCTTCAATAAAAATTGAACAAATAACTCTATTTGATTTTTTCACATATTCTATTTCAGACAGCCTGTGTTATGAAATTTTAACGGAGGACGTATACCAAGACCTAGAACAGCTAAGAGATCATTTCGACTTTTCGGATTATCCAACTACCCATCCATTACATTCAACGAAGTACAAGAAAGTCCCAGGCAAATACAAAGACGAATTAAATGGTAATTGTTTTTAATTCTGATTTTATAATTGACAACCAAATTTAAAATATAATTTTCTAATCAAATTGTAACAAATATTTTAAACAGAATATTATCAGATGTTGTACAATATTTTCTCAAAAACAAAACAAAATTTAAAAATAATATCAAAATAAAAATAAAGTCGTTTAAAGTTATATTAAAATAAAATAAATAATATTTTAATTTTTTTAAACACAATATTTTTCAAGGACAAAATAAAATTTATTTCCACAATATTTTTCAAAGACAAAATAATATTTATTTCCACAATATTTTTCAAAGATAAAATAAAATTTATTTTCACAATATTTTTCAAAGATAAATTATTTTCACAATATTTTTTTAAAAAGACAAAATAAAATTTAGAATTTAGAATAAATAAAAGTAATTTAAAATATTATTTAAAAATAGTTCAAACAAAAATTTTCTAGCAATATTTAAAAAAATATTTCCACAATATTTTTCAAAGATAAAATAATATTTATAATAATATTCAAAAAATTGAAATTTTTAAGCAATATTTTTACACAAGATTTATAATTACTATCAGCATAATTGAAGTGAAATTAAATTTAATGCATATGAGGTTATATTGATATAAAATACTATTGATATATATGGTTTTTCAGGCATACCAATTAAAGAATTCGTGGGATTAAGACCGAAGTTATATAGCTTAATTTATGACGACGGCGATACCCAAAAGGAAAAGAAAACGGCCAAAGGAGTAAAAAAGAGTGCGATCAAAAGACAATTACGTCATGCTCATTACAAAAAATGTTTATTTAACAATTTAGATACTATGAATTCAATGGATTTAATCCGGAGCCAAAATCATTAACTTTATGTGAACCATGTAGTGAAAAAAGGACTCTGTAATTTTGATGACAAACGTTATTGGAAAAATTGTGTTAATAGTTATGCTTTCGGACATTATAGAATTTCTAATTAGTGTGTGAATGTTATTTTTGATAATAATAAAATGTATTCCCTATGAATTCATTATTTGGTATACCAGAAAATCGACGCTCCGTCTCGCCAAATTAAAACTGTTGAGTTAAAAAGTCAAGAAAATCCGAAGGAATCTGATTCTCAGCTTCTTCTGTCATAGGGAGTTTCCTTTTTTTTTAAAGGTACATTTCCCTGTCTTCCATCGTCACCCCTGTTACTATTCCGAAGAGCCCCTGGGGAACTATATGGTTGTGCAGTGTAAGGAGGTGGAGGTCTCTCTACATTTTGTTGTCCAACCACTTCAATTGCTCTTGTCGGTTCAGGTGCATTCTTTAAAAGAAATAGTACTCATGTTTTTAATATCTCTATTTAAAAACATTTATCGTTATATGAATGAGTACAAGGATATTAAGTAAATGTACATGAGGCAAAGTCTCAATAAATACGCGGTTAAATAACAAAATACCGAAATTACTGCGAATTTAATTTCTGCAGATGGTCAATTTGTCAACTTATGTCTCTTCAGTACAGATCAAATAAAAACCCGAAACGTGAATTTTATTAAACAAAATTCAACAGTAAAGAAAATGAAAAACTATACCTCAAATGTAGGTTTGAGTGAATCCATTTCTGTTATTATTTTTACTAATTCTTCAGCTTCATCAAATCCTATGAGTAGACGCCCCTTGAACTTAGGTCTGTTGTCATACAAGTTGACATAGAAATGTTTCTGCTCCGATTGTTGCATTACGGCAACTTTTTGCCTTCCAAAATTAATCCGATACTCAATGCCCCCACTCGCCCTCTCTTGTCTTTGGAAAACGAGTCTATCACTTGTAGCACTAGTCATCTTTATACAAACAGTTTCAAAAATGTTAAAGTGGCTTTTTGACCACAAATGAAAAAACTTAACAGTTTTATACTTCTAGCGAGACGGTTTGCGCAATGAATCCCCCCCTTCCTACAAACCAATCGTATTTGGTTTTGGTGTTTCCACCCACAGACTAACAAAAGAAGAGGATCATGCGCATTGACGTCGTTCGCTCTTTACCTTTGTGTCGAGCAAAAAATTTAGTCACTGTAGAGTGGTCCGAAAAATATCCGCTTTACAGTAGAGTAGAGATTCCCCACCCCTAATCTCTAGCCAAAATCCCACGTGGGAAAGAGCGAATGGCGTTCTGTACATTAAACAAATTGTTAATGAAAACGTACACATAATTAAAAAACAAAATGCAATGTTATCATACAAACAAATATTTTTAATACAAGCACAGAGTAAATTGTAAAGAGGAACCCATTAAAGGAGTCGTAGCAACAGAAAACCATACAAATGCAAATCGGGCAAGAAACAACGGCAGTAGAACAATACAATGTATTAACAAAGACTGTATTATATCTACACATTTCTCCGAAAAGAATAAAATTAACTAACACAACAGCAAAAATGGTATAATCATAACATTGACATTTAAACACAAATGAGATTGATAATAAATCTTTTTGGATGAAAACGATTTCTCTCGGTGAAGAAATTTGACAAATAAATGAGCGAAAAAAATATCTTGAGAAGCGTCAACAATACAAAAGAGAGAGAGCAATCACCGGATTACATTTACACACTAACAGCATATTATAAAAAAATACGGATTTCATTCAGATCCTAAGGTATTGATTTTTTATTCGTATCTCCTCTGCATAATTAACCCATTACTGACCAATAGAATGATTGACACGCTGGCAAAACGAAAACAAATTACCGAAAAGATGCAATGTCCAATTTTGTGACATAAAGAAATATATTTTTCGATACAATGTTGCCAACAAATTAATTGAATAATGCACACTTAGCTTTACATATTTGTGTAGTCAATCAGAAAAAA
>MJUU01072787.1:3795-19400 GCA_002080025.1 Modiolus philippinarum
TACTGAGAAAAGGACTTGAATGTGAAACTATGTCGCAGATTTTCTAAGTTCACTGAACCATGCAATTGAGGTCAAGGCAACACAACAGGTGTCAGACTGCCATGTACCCATATAGATCTCACTATAGACCAAATATGACAAGTCTAGGTATTATAGTTCCTGAGAAAAGGACTTGAATGTGAAACTATGTCGCAATGTTTATGTGCTTATTGAACCATGAAAACAAGGTCAAGGTCATCTAAAATATATGCTGCTGGAAAGGTCATCACTTGGTGGTGCTGTGGACCAAAGATGATGTTTGTATGTATTACCCTTAAAAAGTTATGAAGGTTTTAGAAAAAAGTTTACGCCGCCGCCGCCGTCGCCGTCGCCGTCGCCGTCGCCGGATTGCTATACCTATGTCTCGCCTTCAGCGACTTTCGTCGCAGGCGAGACAAAAATTGAGAAAATATTACGTGTGATTTTTTTTGTCCCCTGCTGCAACGCGACGGAGGGACTTAGTAATGGTTTGCCTCCGTCTGTTTGTCCGTCATATTTTTGTGGACGCAACTACTCGGAAACCATTGAATGGATTTTGCTGAAATTTTATATAATAGTTCCCCACCATATGTAGTTGATCATATCCTACTGCCATTTTGATTCGACAAATTTTACAGCAGATACGGGACTTTATCGACTTAATGCATACTACAACATAGGAACACTTTGTGGAGACAACTCTTCGAAACCACTGAACAGATTTTGATGAAATTTTGTATGATTGTTTGCCATCATCGCCATTTTGATTCAACATATTTTACAGGAGTTATGGGACTCTACCGTCTTAACGCGGCGGCGGGGGACACATTGCTTCGTGTAGCAATCTTGTTACCTGACAAATAGTACCTACCCTTGTATTTGAAATTGCTAGTTCTATCATACATGAATGTTGCCTGTAAAACTGATTTATCTTTCTTAAACTGTTCTGTAACCTGACTAACCTCTAATACAGAACAATTCAGTAAGCAACTTTTATTTTGTTTAGCTTCTGGTGATATAATAGTTAGATACAATAAAGAAGTATTGGCAAATTTAGAATAATACATATAGGTAACTGTTATCATGATACTGGGCTCTAATTATATATATTTGAATGTAAATACAGGTACTATAAAGTATGTAAATATGCACCCACTCTTTCATACACTAATTCATATCATATTAAGCAACAGTGTTTTCAGAGATCAAATACTGCCAGCATGGAAACATAAATACCTTTTTATTAATAAAGTTCCATCTCTATAGGACATCTGAATTACAAAGCCATTTAGCTATTGTTAAATAGAAACTATTATTTCAGCAGCCCATTTACATGTGGTGACAAATTAGAACTGATAATACATATGATTTAAGAAAAGTACTAGATATTTATTGATAACATATAAAAGATAATCTGCCAGTGAATTGAGAATACAAATATTGGTGTCACATTTTACAATAAAGTGATACTTGGTAAATGAACTACATTTTGAAAGGAATATCCAATAGTGTACACATCTATCCAGCTATGTTTTCACGTAACAACTCTTAAATTTGGAAATATTACATGCAGGAATGATTTTACCCCTTTTTGAAACAGGTCCCCCCCCCAACACAATTGGGAATTTTGCAGTTTGTAAATTTTACTTGAACAACCCTGTTCTTCTTAAAAAGACTATTTTTATGGTGTCAAATCATTTTTGTACACAATCCAATTCAATGTTAGTCACATTTATGACAACAGTCTTCCAGAAAGTTGAGAATTTTTGCCAGTCATTTTGTTCAACAACATTAATATACCTGCCTCATTGAACAAATTTGCGTTGGACAAACATTTTTTCTATTTACAAATGTCGCTGGCGACAAAATCGTTCAATTTTTAAAAGCAATCAATATATTTAGTAAGATTTAAATGGATTTAATTTATAGTTGTAATATTGTTACAGTTAAACTGTCATTTCTACTAAAATGTTTTTTATGTTTTTTATATTTTATACTCTAGTTTTACTTGTATAAAGCTTCAATGGTTTTATATTGATCTTTTATATTTCTTATAATTTTTCTACTTACTTAACAGTTCTCGCCACAATATAGCTGAAATATTGCTGAAGTTGGCGTAAAACATCAATCAATCAATCAATCTAAATTTCAGTTTGTTTGTGTCAGCACTGGAATGCTATAAATCATTTCACCAAACATAGAAAATCATATTCTTAAAAAGACTATTTTATGCCGTCTAATCTTTTTTGTAGACAAGTTCTTTTTGAATCAATTATTTGTTTACATTTCAATGTTAATCCCATTTTTGAAATATTATCTTAAGTTACTATTAATATATATAACTTTTATAGAGCACCCCCTGTTAACCACCCATGCCAAGTTTCTTTAAAATAGATAAATTAGTTTCAGAGAAGAAGATCAAAATGTGAAGAGCTGACAATGATAAGCAATGAACAGACAGACAACAGACACTCAGTTGTAGCAAAAGCTAATAACCCTTGAGGTCATGTAAGCTAAAAATATTTCTTAAGCACACTTGACATTTTTGGCTGACTGCCCAATTGTGTTATCCAATGTTTTTGCCTATATTAGGAATAATCTCAATTTCTAGATTAAGCCGTGTCATTTGGCTAAAATCCTAAAACTGCACAGCTTTGATTGCAAAATAAATAAAAACAGACATTGAATTTGATTTCTGGATAAATATAATACACAATTTTCAATATCAAAGGCCATTGAAACCACCCACTCACTATACGTAATTTTTCGTCTAGAAATCGTACAAGAACTTTAGGGATGATCCCTTAATCAGCATACATGCACAATCAATTTGTTCAGTCAATGTTCTTTTTAATCTAATATTTTTCAAATTGATTTTTTTATTCCTGTGCTCGTCAAGTCATATTAAACATTGATGCAGAGTAAGGGCCAAAACTGTTTTCAGAAACAAAAGTTTAATATGCTCATTTTCATTATTTCATGGCAAAATGTACAGTATGTCAATTTTGGAAATTGTACAAATGCATTTGATATTTTAAGAGTTAAAAAATAAAATGACTTTTCTTTTTTTTTAGTTAATAAGGTAAGCAAAAGTCATTTGAGACAAAAATATTTTTAAAACACAATTTTCAAAACTTTCAACTAGAGGCTCAGAGACTGAGCCTGTATCGCTCACCTGACAAAATGTTTACAAGCAAATGTTGAAAATGATGTTTTTCCCATATATAGGGTCAAATGTTAAACTATATGTTCTGCGCTGGCTGCCGTGTTTTCAGCCAAACAAAATGAGCAGTATTGTAAAGAACCTTCTACAAAACATTCCTGTAAAGTTTGGTTGAATTTGCTTCTGTGGTTCTAGAGGAGAAGATGAAAATGTGATTTTCCCAAATGGTCCAATGTTAAACTATGTTCCGTGCTGACGGCCACGTTTTTTATCGGATTGGAACAAAATGAGCAATTTTTGTAAAGGACCTTCCATACATCATTCCTGTAAGGTTTCGTTGAATTTGTTTCAGTGGTTTCAGAGAAGAAGATGAAAATGTGAATTTCCCATAGGGTCCAATGTTAAACTATGTTCTGCACTGGTGGTCAGGTTTTTTATCGGATTGGAACAAAATCACCAATATTTGTAAAGGATCTTCCATACATCATTCCTATAAAGTTTGGTTGAATTTGCGTCAGTGGTTTCAGAGGAGAAGATGAAAATGTGAATTTCCCATAGGGTCAAATGTTAAACTATGTTCCGCGCTGGCGGCCATGTTTTTTATCGGATCGGAACCAAATGACCAATCTTTGTAAATGACCTTCTATACATCATTCCTGTAACGTTTGGTTGAATTCGCTTCAGTGGTTTCAGAGAAGAAGATGAAAATGTGAATTTCCCATAGGGTCCAATGGTAAACTATGTTCTGTGCTGGCGGACATGTTTTTTATCGGATCGGAACAAAATGAGCAATCTTTGTAAAGGACCTTCCATACATTATTCCTGTAAAGTTTGGTTGAATTTGCTTCAGTGGTTTCAGAGGAGAAGATGAAAATATGAATTTCCCATAGGGTCCAATGTTAAACTATGTTCTGGGCTGGCAGCCATGTTTTTAATTGGATCGGAATGAAAGAGCAATCTTTGTAAATGACCATCCATACATCATTCCTGTAAAGTTTGGTTGTATTTTCTTCTGTGGTTTCAGGGAAAAAGATGAAAATGTGAATTTCCAATAGGGTCCAATGTTAAACTATGTTCCGCGCTGGCGGCTATGTTTTTTATCAGATCAAAACAAAATGAGCAATCTTCGTAAAGGATCTTCCATACATCATTCCTGTAAAGTTTGGATGAATTCGCTTCAGTGGTTTCAGAGATTGATTGATTGATTGAATATTGTTTAACGTCTACTCAGCAATATTTCAGCTATATCAAGACGAGAACAAGTTTGTTGATAAATAATCACTTTGGGGTATGGAAATGGCCATGGGACGGGAAATTCTGACTGCCACTGGAAAAGTAGGGTGAAATCGTCAAGGGCGGGGAATTTAGCCTTGTAGCCGATCACCTACGGACCACCCCAAAAAGAGCTTACTACAAGGGTTCTTTAACGTGCAGGAAGCGTGGCATTTCTTCCAACACGTGGACCTGAGTTTACATCCCATCCGAAAGATGGGTTGTGTATTTATTAATCCCGCACAACCACGGAATGGGTCCAATTTCTATATCCCGGGACCCTCGGGGTTTAGGAGGGGTCACACCCCGCAAGCCGGAGATACTGGGTCCTATTTCTATATCCCGGGGTTCCCTCGGGGTCCTCTGTTAGGATGGTTCATACTCCAAATTCAGAGGATGCTGCGGGCCTATTCTTCAGCCGGGACCGCGCACGGCGGGTGGTTTCAGAGAAGAAGACGAAAATGTGAATTTCCCATAGGGTCCAATCTTAAACTATGTTCTGCGCTGGCGGCCATGTTTTTTATCGGATCGGAACGATATGAGCAATCTTTGTAAATGACCCTCCATACATCATTCCTGTAAAGCTTGGTTGAATTTGCTTCAGTGATTTCAGAGGAGAAGATGAAAATGTGAATTTCCCATTGGGTCCAATGGTAAACTATGTTCTGTGCTGGTGGCCATGTTTTTTATCGGATCAGAACGAAATGAGCAATCTTTGTAAAGGACCTTCCATACATCATTCCTGTTAAGTTTGGTTGAATTTGCTTCAGTGGTTTCAGAGGAGAAGATGAAAATGTGAATTTCCCATAGGGTCCAATGTTAAACTATGTTCTGCGCTGGCGGCCATGTTTTTTATCGGATCGGAACGAAATGAGCAATCTTTGTAAAGTACCTTCCATACATCATTCCTGTAAAGTTTGGTTAAATTTGCTGCAGTGGTTTCAGAGGAGAAGATGAAAATGTGAAAAGTTAACAAACGACGGACGGACGGACGGACGACGGACACCAAGTGATGGCAATAGCTCACAATGACCCTTTGGGTCAGGTGAGCTAAAAAGGGAGCTTCAGTTAAAAGGAATGTGGTATATTTTCTGTTATAGATGTACAAGGAATCATTTCTAAAGACTGGTTACAGTAAGATATTCATTGACAACCGTAAATATTCATTTATAACATTTGGATCTGCTTGAATCTTTGACGGACAAAGTGACAATAAGTATAAATTTTCTAATTTTTTAACTCTACTGAATGCTACATATGCTTGTCCTTTTGTAAAGATGGTTGGACCTAGTGCAACTGCTGCACTATCAAGAGAAAGACCTTGAACTTTGTGTATTGTTGATGCCCAAGCTGGTACAAGTGGAAAATTTCGTCGTACAATGTAACAACCTTCATATAAAAATTCTTGTTCAAATAACGGTATTTCTACACATCCATTGATATCCTGTAGGCTAGACTGTGCTATGTGTTGAAATTGTACACTTACACATGCGTTATGACCTTCATCATTAGGCAAATGATGAACTATTCCCACGGCTCCATTTACCAATCCAGCTTGAGTATTTAGATTTCTTATGAGCATAACTCTAGAACCACTAGATAATCTTATCTTTGAAGGTAAGCCACCTGCATCTCGGTCATCGATAGGTATTAAATAATCTGGTACATCTTCAGTTGGATTTATATCATTGTCAGAGAAAAAATGTTCTGCAATAAATAACGTATAATTTGGCGATATATAATTTTGCATTTGGATATTGTGATTTTCAACTTCCTCCAGTGTTGGAAATATGTGCAATATATTGTTAGCATCCTCTATTTTAAGTTTTGCAAGTCTAGTTTTAAGAATATCAATATCTTCATCAGTTACATATCCAGTTCTAATCCTATTCAAGATACTTGCATACATTGTGTCACTGGATTGGCGCACATTCTGAGTAAGAAAAAAAGGTGTAAATATATGCCAAAGCTGATGATTTAAAAAGCAGAAACTTTCACCCACTGGTCTAAATTGGAAAAAATCACCGAAAGCAATTACATTTAAACCACCGAATAAATTGTTGTTATTCATAATTTCTGTCAAACGTCTACGAATAAAATCAATAGTTTGACACCCTACCATACTTATCTTGTCAATAATAATAGTATGTATGTTTGTAAAACTTTTCCTTAATTTATGAATCATTCTATCTGATAACTTTCAATAAGTATTTTCATATTTGTGACGAATGGGCAGACTTAGTGCAGAATGTAAAGCGGCTACTCCAGTCGGTGCCATCAAACATACAGGATCAGTGCCGAACCTTTTCAATGTGCATGCCCTTATCCATTGTGCAAGAATTTTAATCAAGAAACTCTTACCAACACCACCTCCACCTGATATAAATATTCTGAAGTCCGACTTTCCTTGAAGCAATTTTTAATATAGTTGAATACCTTTCTCTGATCAGTTGTTAACCGAGATATATCATTGAGGAAATTGTAAGAACTTGATTTGAGTACTCTTACTTCATGCCATGTGGCATTTTCCATTCCAGAAATGTTATTAAAACAATTAGATATATGTTCAACAATTAGATATATTTTCAACAAAGTCATCAAAACTATCACTATCAGGATGGATACTTTCCTCAACAGAACAACTGGGTTCATGTTCATCATTTTCATCCGATGGTATTATGTTTCCAAACATTTCCAAATTTGATAATCTAACAACTCTTACAGCATCATCAATATTTGGATTGGAAAAACAAGATGTTAAGGCATTTGATTGATTGATTGAATATTGTTTAACGTCTACTCAGCAATATTTCAGCTATATCAAGACGAGAACAAGTTTGTTGATAAATAATCACTTTGGGGTATGGAAATGGCCATGGGACGGGAAATTCTGACTGCCACTGGAAAAGCAGGGTGAAATCGTCAAGGGCGGGGAATTTAGCCTTGTAGCCGATCACCTACGGACCACCCCAAAGAGAGCTTGCTACAAGGGTTCTTTAACGTTCAGGAAGCGTGGCATTTCTTCCAACACGTGGACCTGAGTTTACATCCCATCCGAAAGATGGGTTGTGTATTTATTAATCCCGCACAACCACGGAATGGGTCCTATTTGTATATCCCGGGACCTTCGGGGTCAGCCTCCGTTTAGGAGGGGTCACACCCCGCAAGCCGGAGATACTGGGTCCTATTTCTATATCCCGGGGTTCCCTCGGGGTCCTCTGTTAGGATGGCTCATACTCCAAGCTCAGAGGATGCTGCGGGCCTATTCTTCAGCCGGGACCGCGCACGGCGGTTAAGGCATTTGTGTCCATTAAATGAACTTTTGCGATAAATGCTGCTCTGTTATTTTGATGTGGATATATCAGGTCATGGAAATTGCGATGTGTTTCCAAACATTTCCAAATTTGATAATCTAACAACTCTTACAGCATCATCAATATTTGGATTGGAAAAACAAGATGTTAAGGCATTTGTGTCCATTAAATGAACTTTTGCGATAAATGCTGCTCTGTTATTTTGATGTGGATATATCAGGTCATGGAAATTGCGATGTGGTAAATAGGTCACAAGTAGTCCAAAGTAATAATTATCAGTATTGAAAGAAGAAGATACAACACGTACGGCAGCTTCCTTTTGTCTTTCTAAAATACAATGAGAAGACCCTGGAATTTCAATCTTTTTTTTGGATTTGCATGATTTAGTTAGAAGTATCCTGTACTTTCGGCAAAAAGTAAACAAACATATATCAGACAATATTTCAGGTCGTTTGTGATAATCATCATATATATTGTCATAAAATATATCTGTACTGTTAGATGGAAGACTCTCGACATGTTCTTTGGTCCTTTAACGTTTGAACTGTTTATGAGGAGGAAAAGCATATAATGTTACAGTGGATCTTGTATTCCAAACTAATTGCAAATGGCCAATTCTATATGCTGCTTCATGCATTGAAAGAGTTCTTGTTTTTAACACACATACCTATTTTAAAAAGTCGTGTTCTTAAATTAATTGATGAGGAGGCTTACTGCATCTCCGACATTAAATCAGACAGAGATTGACGTAAAACATCTGGCTCAGCCTTACATATATAGGAACAAACATAGTAAGCTACACCATATGGGCCTCCAATCATCTGCAAATCCATATTTGCTTGCAAGTGCTTGAGTATGGTGGGATTATATGCATTTATCATCAAGTTATTTTCTCAACGTTTGGTTTCATAGAACTTAGTTTTCTCACTTCTTATGTCAATATCTGAAATTATTCTAGTTTGTTGGCATATTTTGTATGGGAAGTTGAATCTACATTTACCACGTCTTTGACAAACAGGTCTATGTTCATGCTTTTGTAATTTTGTAACCAATTTGTACAGTTCAGGGTCATCACTCTTTGATGGTACTACTGTATGAATCACTATCATCATGGAAACTGCCATGGAAAGCAAACAAGCATACTGAAATTTTAGAAAAAAAGTATTCTGCTAAATTTTATGTTTTGTTTTTCCTATTGGAAATGCCTTTTATCTATGTCAGCCATGGTCCAGGTGAACGAAACAGGCTCTTGCGTGCCTCTTGTTACATCAAAGCAAGGACACTATATGACTTTATATTGTCCCGCGTAATACATGCATAATTCTCTTTTTTATATAACAACACTCCCTCTTTACCCACCACAGGCACTTGTTTCTATCAAGGGGGGGGGGGGTTTGAGGGGTGACTAATAATAACAGGTTCACCCCCCATTTTTTGTAATAGAAACAAGTGCCTGTATTACCTACATATTTTTGCACATTCTATGTCGTAATAATTTATTTTCATCTCTGAAGGCCGCCGTGCGCAGTTCCGGCTGAAGAATAGGCCCGTAGCATCTTCTGAGCTTGGAGTATGAGTCTTCCTAACAGAGGCCCTGTTCGGTTCCCGGGGTAGAATAGGTCCGAAGCGCACACCTACGAGCTTGAAGTTAAGAGTCTTCTAATGTAGGCGACACGTTTGCCGTGTGTTGACGACCCGTGTCGGTGGAGGACGGGATCCTGGTAGTTGAAACACACTACTTTGGCCCTTACTTCATCTAGACGGGCGGTCGAATGGGCCCGATTCGATCAATCAGCTGGTCATGCCTAGCCCTTCGGATATCATTAGTCCAGCTTGAATGAATAAAATGAGAATTTAGCTTAAAACGGAGAAACAAACAAAAGTATCTGAATAAAGCGGTGGCTCATGGGTCAATCGTGTAGATGCTATTTCGAAGAGTTGTATCGCTGGGTAACCCCTAGCACGATGCTTGTCTTCGTACAGGAATTCTCTATGCGAGTATACTGTCCTGTATCCCTGATGTTTTCGGTTTGCGCTTTCTTACTGGAAATTGATTTGGCCGATCAAGTATTTTACACCTTGGTGGACCTGGATTGGTTTCCAGTCTTTATGCGTTGGATATCCACCGTTTACAAGCATCGCCCTTGTTGGCACTCCGTGGCGGGTGGGGAGCAGGGCAGTGAACCTTCAGGTGACAATATGGATACACCAGTACACAATTGGGGGGTGGGGAACAAAAGAGATTTGGAATATTCAAGTGATGAAAATGATAATAGACCATTTAAAATTTGAAATTCGGACTGGTACAGGTTTATTGTTTTAGAAAGTACAGTAGAATCAAAACCTTTAAGCAAAGTTTCACCTTTCGTTTTGGACAAAACCATCAAAGGCAGCGCCGGCGATGTCAAAAATGTAACTAAATTGAGGAATGGCAATATATTAATCGAAGTCGACAGACAACAACAATCCAAATTATACAAAGTCGGAGACATTCCAGCTGCAGCATCTGCAAACTCAAAATTGAACTTTAGTCATGGCAATGTTCGCGACAGAGATGGTAACCTCTCTGACCTACCAGTCACTGAAATATGTGAGGAACTATCTCCACAAGGAGTCATTGATGTAAAACGTTTCACTAAAAAAGATAACGACAACAAACTCATAAATCTAAAAACTTATCTTTTAAAATTTTCAAAGCCGACTCCACCAAAATCAATACATGTTGGCCCTTTTCTTATTAAAGTAGATCCTTTTATACCATCGCCAGTGCGTTGTTTTAAGTGTCAAAAATTTGGACATGGCAGTAACTCTTGTAGAGGAAAACAGCACTGTGTTAAATGTGGACAGGAAGGACATGATGTTCAATCCTGCAAGAACACTGCTAAATGTTTTAATTGCAGTGCAGAACACATGGCTTCCTCAAAAGACTGTCCTGTCTATAAAGAACAAAAGGAAATTCAAAAAATCAAAGCTGAGAAAAATTGTAGATATCAGGAGGCAAGGAGAATTTTCTCTTTCTCGAACAAAGTCATGACTAACCAGCCATTATACTCTAACATAGTAAAACAATTGTCGACCACTTCTACTCAAAAAGAATATACATGGCCTTTATCTTCTGAAAAGCCATTCCTCACTACAGATCATGGATCTGCTAAGAAAAAAACTAGTTCATCTTCAGCAACATCTCAAACAACATCGTCTATTTCGTCTCTGGTAGTGGCTGCCGATATCCATGTACCTTCTTCAAGTTTAGCAAGTATATCATCTAGTCCTCAAATTGTTAAAGAGAAGCAAACTACATCAACAGAAAAACTCAAAACTGTACATTCCTCTGAAACAACGGCAGTAGAATACCTAAGGAACAAAGGGGTGATATTCACAAAAATCGAAGTCCAAAGACAGGGCAAAAACGAGAACACAGAAAACAATGACGTTAGACACAAAAACAATGACGCCAGACAGACACAAAGCACAGAACCAGAAACCACAACATTCAGAACAAAGGCACTCACAGTGTGAACTCCAGTGAAACTGAGAGTGACATCAGGTGCTCCGGAAGGGTAAGCATGTCCTGCTCTGTTAACAGCACCCGTCACACTGTGAGTGATTCAATCCGGGAAAATGTCAAAGTTGGTAGTCAAATCCGGGAAGACGTGAATCTAGCTGAAAATGTCCACTTTCATTTGGGATACTGACACGTCATATCTTTCAATGATGCTATGGTGACGGCCATAGAATTTCTTGAGGGATGAAATTAACAAAGGTTGAACAAATCCCTGACTAAGCAGCTTTTGGGACAGTGTTTTTGCTCTGTTCAAAAAATCACTGTACAAACTACAAGCTCGACAGTAACGAATCAACTGTGAAATGTACACTCCATAGGCTGGAGAGGTAGGTATATTGCTGCTAAGAAAGGGAAAGTTCACAATGGGGAAATTAAAATCATCACGCTTGTCATATAGCTTAGATTTCAAACGTCCATCTTCGTCAATATACAATAAAAGATCTAAGTACGAAGCTGAAGTAGGTGTTTCAGTTGTTTCTTTAATTTCAAGCTCATTTGGATAGATCTGATAATTTAGGATTATTAAGAGAAAGCACATCGTCTATGTAGCGGAAGCTGAAATTAAAGGACTGGGCTAAATGTTTTTGTTTTCTTTGAATAAGCCCTTGTAAAAACTTGGCCTCGTACGAGTAGAGGAAAAGGTCAGCTAAAAGCGGCGCACAGTTTGTTCCCATAGGAATCCCTATTGTCTGTTGGAAAACACGACCTCCAAATTCGACAAAAATATTGTCGATCAAAAATTCTAACATTTTGATTACGTCAGTCTCGGTGTACTTCTTATTTGAATCGGTGTGGTTCTTAACAAAATATGTCTTGTCTTTCCCTACAACTAAATAGTTGTATCTGCGTTCTCCATTTTTTGTGCAGAAACATTGATGTATTAAATCTGCAATTACTGTTTTCAGTTTATTGTGTGGCAGGGTTGTATAAAGTGTAGAAAAGTCAAAAGTTTGAATGCTATGGCAATGGGTAAGACTGGTTGAGGAAAGCTGTTCAAGAAGATCTTTTGAATTTTTAAGAATCCACATTTGATTCACACCGCTTGTGGAGTAAGCTTTATTACAGTAATTTTTCAGGCCGTCTCTGACTGCGGTCAACAAAGTAGTGAGTAGCTGTGAAAGAGGTTTAGTGGTGCATCTGGAAGACCCGGCAATGAATCTCTGTTTGTATGGATTCTTATGAAGTTTAGGTACCCAGTAGATGTAAGGGAGTTGATTGTTTTCATCATTAGCTTTTATGCCAAATGATGATAACACTGAAGTGTGATTTTTTACAATCTCATCCCTCGATATTGTACTATTCTGAAAATAAGAAAAACAAGTCTGGGAAGAAATCCGACCCGGTAATGAAATCAAATAGGGTTAAAAAAGCTGAGCGCGATATTGTGACAGTACATAACCGTTTCGGCAATTTGCCAACTGTTCCGGATTCAGACGATGAGGAAGATATAGAAATGGAGGCTGCTCTGTCTAGAGCAGACAACACTCCATCAGGAGCGAAATCCCAGTCTAGATCCCCCTCAAAAGGCAGATCCTGCAGATCTCCTCATCGTTCTGAAAACGGTAAAGGGCAACACTCTAAAAGGGATGATATATCCCCCATCAGACCACCAAAATGAATAACATAATTCAATGGAATTGTAGAGGTCTTAAGGTTAACTTAAATGAAATAACTCTCTTGGTTCAATTATTTAATCCTGTGGCATTTTGTCTTCAAGAAACACATTTAAAGAAAAGTGATAATATTAACTTAAAAGACTATTTACTATAGAGCACATATGCGGATGAAGATGAGCGAGCTGCCGGTGGCTCTACCATTTTTATTCGCAATAAAGTCGTACATATTGCTGTTGATCTTAAAACAGATCTTCAGGCTGTTGCTGTCAGATTTCTTTAGACAAAACTATCACAGTGTGCTCTCTATACATTCCTCCAAATTTTAACCCAACTTAAGGTCAGCTTAAGGCATTAACTGAACAATTACCTGCCCCCTATATTTTAATGGGCGATTTTAATGGACATAATCCATTATTGGGTAGTTCATCTTTAAATGATAAAGGAAAAAAGGTTGAAGACTTAATGTCACAGGAAGGTTTATGTATACTCAATGATGGTCCCAACACCTATTTACATCCGTGTAACGGAGCTTATACAGCTATAGATCTTACTGTAATTGACCCATCACTTCTTTTGGATTTCTCATGGAAAGTACACGACGACGTATGTGGTAGTGATCATTTTCCTATTATTCTTGAACTTCTTTCTTCTTCTGCGACAACAAAGCCACAGCGGTTTAAATTTGATAAAGCTGATTGGCCTTTATACGAAAGTCTATGCAGAGAACAATTTCATCTAGATCTTTTTAAAAACGCCAGTGACCCCATCAACTTGTTTACTGAAAAAATACTTTCCATTGCGGATAAAGCCATACCTAAGACCTCTACCAATCCAAAACTTCCTTGAAAACCATGGTTTGAAGATGACTGCGAAGAAGCCTTAAAAAGTCGTAAAAAGGCAGAACGATGGTTAAACAAACATCCAACAAGAGATAACCTCGGCAATTTTCGTATATTTCGTGCGAAAGCCCGAAGAACATTGAAACAAAGAAGGCGTACATCTTGGCGTAACTTTGTTTCAAAATTAAATTGCCACACTCCTATGAACAAAGTATGGAATATGGTACAAAAAATTAAGGGGAAAAATAGTAAAGCCGATGTCCATCACATTAAATAAGGGAAGGATATTTTAACATCTGAAAAAGATATAGCTAATAAAATTGGAGAAACTTTTGAAAAACACTCATCGTCAAAAAATTTAGGTCCAACTTTTCAGAAAATAAAAGCACAAAAAGAAAAAAACAAAATTAAACTTCACTTCTAATAATTCGGAAGATTATAACCGTCATTTTTCTATGGATGAATTGAGAAAATCGTTGGGTAAGGCTTGACACAGCTTGTGGACCCGACGAGGTCCATTACCAGCTTCTCAAAAATCTTCCAGAAACAACACTTGAAATCATTTTGACTCTGTTTAATAATATTTGGAAATCCGGCGAAATGCCATCCATGTGGAAACAAGCTACAATAGTACCTATTCCAAAGCCAGGTAAAGACTATTCAGAACCGTCGAATTACAGACCACTAGCATTAACTAGTTGCGTTTGTAAAACAATGGAACGGATGATAAATGACCGTCTTGTTTGGTTTCTTGAATCGAACGGACTACTGTCGAACATCCAAAATGGGTTTCGACAAGGTCGTTCAACAATAGACCATCTAGTTCGATTCGAAACATTTATCAGAAATGCATTTTTAAAGAAAGAACATGCAGTGTCCATCTTTTTCGATATTGAAAAAGCATATGACACAACATGGAAATATGGCATTTTAAAAGATCTTTTTGATATGGGGTTGAGAGGAAGTTTACCAAATTTTATTGAGAATTTTCTCAAGGATCGTGAATTCAATGTTAAGAGTCAACTCTACATTTTCTGATTCGTTTGAACAAGAGATGGGTGTTCCGCAAGGAAGCATCCTCTCTGTCACATTATTTAGTATTTAAATAAATAGATTGGCCCAGGTTTTAAAAGATAACATTGATGGATCTCTTTATGTAGATGATTTTCTGATTTGCTATCGTGGCAAAAACATGAATAACATAGAACGCCAACTGCAATTATGTCTAAACAGAATCGAAAAATGGGCAGTTGAAAATGGTTTTAAATTCTCAAGCTCGAAAACAGTCGGGATGCATTTCTGTTGTAAGCGGAAAATTCACCCAGACCCAGAGCTTAAAATATACAATAACCCTATAACTATTGTAAAAGAGGCCAAGTTCCTTGGTTTAATTTTTGATAGTAAACTTTCATTTCTTCCCCATATCAAAATGCTAAAAAACAAATGCCTAAAGGCATTAGATATTTTAAAAGTTGTGTCGAGTACCGACTGGGGTGCGGATAGCACTGTTTTATTAAATTTATATCGATCGTTGATTCGGTCAAAACTGGATTATGGATATTTTATTTACGGTTCCGTCCGTAAATCATACATTAAATTACTAGATACCGTTCACCACAAAGGTTTGCGTCTTTCAATAGGTGCGTTCAGAACTTCTCCTGTGGAGAGTCTCTATGTTACATCTAATGAACCATCCTTGGAAGAAAGGCGTATTAAAGTTGGTTAACAATATGCAACAAAGCTAAAAGCGTATCCTTCCAATCCTTCTAACAACTGTGTTTTCAAACCTCTTCACAAAGCTGACTATGAAAAACGCCC
>MJUU01072788.1:0-23145 GCA_002080025.1 Modiolus philippinarum
ATACTAAAACTGTATAAAATTTAACCATAAATATAAAAGAAAGGGAGCGTTTTCTGTATTTATTATTATACCGGTGTACGCAATACTAAAACTTTATCATATTTAACCATGAATATAAAAGAAAGGGAACTTTTTCTGTATTTAGTATTATACCGGTGTCCGCAATGCTAAAACTTTATAAAATTTAACCATAAATATAAAAGAAAGGGAGCATTTTTTGTATTTAATATAATACTGGTGTCCACAATACTAAAACTTTATCAAATTTAACCATAAATATAAAAGAAAGGGAAGTTTTTCTCTATTTAGTATTATACCGGTGTCCGCAATACTAAAACTTTATAAACTTTAACCATAAATGTAAAAGAAAGGGAGTGTTTTCTGTATTTAATATTATACCAGTGTCCGCAATACTAAAACTTTATAAAAATTAGCCATAAATATAAAAGAAAGGTAGTGTTTTCTGTATTTGATATTATACCGGTCTCTGCATTACTAAAACTTTATCAAATTTAACCATAAATATAAAAAAGAAAGGGAAGTTTTTCTCTATTTAGTATTATACCGGTGTCCGCAATACTAAAACTTTATTAAATTTAACCATAAATATAAAAGAAAGGGAGTGTTTTATGTATTTAATATTAATTTATACCGGTGTCTGCTATGCTAAAACTTGGTAAAATTTAACCATAAATATAAAAGTAAGGGAGCATTTTCTGTATATAATATTATACCGGTGTCCGCAATACTAAAACTTTATAAAATTTAATCATAAATATAAAAAAGGGAGCTTTTTTCTCTATTTAGTATTATACCGGTGTCCACAATGCTAAAACTTTATAAAATTCCATAAATATAGAAGAAAGGGAGCTTTTTCTGTATTTAGTATTATCAAGACTTAATACATTATAAGTCCTTGGTATTATACCTGTGTTCGAAATACAAAAACTTCCCATGATTTAACCATAAATTTAAAAGAAAGTGTACCTTTTCTCTATTTTATATTATACCAGTGTCCACAATGATTAAACCGTATAATAAGTTTTATTTGATTAGGCTTCTATTCTTCTACTATATTGAACAGCCTGCATTATTAAATATGAATATTTTATGTTGATTAAATAAAGGTTTGCGTTCCTTACCAATAACTGTTTTTGTGACAAAAAAACCCGGCAGTGATACTTAATCTGATAATATTTTATTTTCTTCTTGTAAAATTTGCGGTTTAAAAACAAAATTGTGTTGTGCAGAAAATTGGCAATCCTATCTATAAAATGCGGAATTTAAATGAAACGAGTAAACGCACGTTACACGATACACGCAATGAACGTTACACGTTACACGATACACGATGAGCGCACACGATTTACACGATGAACGCAAACGGTCTACACGATGAACGCACACGATTCACACGATGAGCGCTAATTTGGGAATGTTGAACGTTTCCATCGCTGTATACGAAAAAAATCAATACATCAATACCTTGAGATGGAAACGCTGTTGAGCTAAGGGTGATTTATGTAGCGCTTCAGGTTAATTGTTTTTCGTCGATTAAAGTTGTCATGCAGGACAAATTAAGTGCACTTCAATTTCATAAATGGTTTGTTAATAGATGGTATATATTTATATTCAATAGTTCTGGATTCCGGTTATCCTTCTGACTGGTATTTGAGGAGATCTTTTTTGCCTTCAATTACACGAGAGTTCCTATCTCGAAAGTCCCGTATTGTGGGCTCTTTAAGAAGATTTGTTTCTCTATTTGTAAGAGGCCTGGTTCATACAAGGACTAGTTCAGAAAAAAAATCAGATTACGTTATAAAGATGATGCTCTCATTAAACAATCTTCACTTTAATTATATATCCAAATGAACTCGAAATTAAAGAGACCATTGACACACACAGGCACTTGTTTCATAAAAAAAATCAGTCCCTCCCTCTCTTCTTCCACAAGGTAACCAACTATGGTTTTCACCAGTCTCACTTCAACTCGTTATTGGCTGATTATTTCTTATCTCTTTGATGTATGGATTGCACCGTTTGATTCCTGAGATATTGTTCTGTACAACTGTGTCAAAAACACTTACCTTAAGGTGCCCCTCCCCTTCCAATAGACATTAATATTCACTGAATTTGGCCTTGCCACATTTCAGTATGAAAACAGTCTACACCCACTTCCTGTTGGCAGGAGTGACTAAAATAAACATTTTTTTTTCAGTTGATGAGCAATATAGCTGGATTGTTCTGTGAAGTTCATTTATTTTTTAATTTTTTATTTGTACCTTTATTCGATTTTTAAATGTTCATTTAGAAATTTTGTAAAACTTAGCTTTGGTCCCAGACAAACGACCACACCAGTCAGTCATAAACTGACCAATCAGCACCGTGAACTTTTGGAACTCTCCTGTAAGGAGAGTAATGTTGGAACTCTCCTGTAAGGAGGAAATGTAATTTACCATTCACTGCTGTCCAACAGGAAATGAATGTAAACTGTTTTCATACTGAATATGGGGCAAGGCCAAATTCAATTAATATTAACGTGTATTGGAAGGGAAGGGGCACCCAAAGGTAGGTGTTTTTGGCACAGTTGTACAGAAAAATATCTCAGGAATCAAACGGTGCAATGCATACATCAAAAGCATAAGAAATAATCAGCCAATAACGAGTTGAAGTGAGACTGGTGAAAACCATAGTTGGTTACCTTGTGGAAGAAGAGAGGGAGGGACTGATTTTTTTTATGAAACAAGTGCCTGTGTTGACACATCATTATCAGCATCATATTGACCTATACGTCTGTATTAACAGCTCTGGGCATCTAAAAACAAAACTTTACGACAAGTGTGATGATTTTGATATTCCAAAGGCTTTTAGTTTTTGAGCGATATTTTTCCACATCTCCTGCATATGGCAACTCATTCACTATTGTCGTGCTTGTATTTATCAACAGAGCAAAATAACTGTCTGAAAAACTTATACATCAGAAGTATGTTAAGTCACTGTTGTCATTGTCACTACAACAGTTTTACGATCCTCACCAGGATTTTACAGACCCGTACAAATTTTATATTTCACAGAAGAGAATAGATATTTCTGGGTAGATCAAGAGTTAATTAACGGATTGGAAAAAAACACTGATTGTAAGATAACCAGACTTTTCACTGGCAGTGTGGCAGTGTTGCGGGTGCCACACGTGGAGCGGTTCATGCTAATCCTTCCAGACCAAATGATAATACCTCATGTTTTTGAAGGGGTTCACAGTGCTGTGTTTTAGTTTTGTGGTGTATTCCATTTTTGTTTACTCGTTTTGTCGTTGCCATGCTGTCTCAATTCGTGTTAAATGTGAATTGTAGTGAATTTGGATTTTTGATTTTGGAATTTCCTCTTCTTTATGTTTGCTTCGGTATTCGTTTGCCGAATTATTACAGTGGAATTTTGGTCTTTGTTTGTTATGAAGAGAGCATTAGTGATACAAAGATGAATAAAGCTACATTTACCTTTGTCATTCCCTTTCACAGATACTACTGATATCAGTAAAATAAACAAAGCTTCATAGACAATCTGTATAAAGAAATGGATTCAAATTTTAGAAAAGCAAGAAGTTTGATAGACAATAGAATAAATAAGCAAAATTAAAAATTTTGTAGACGAAAAATACACACATCTGTGTACTCACTTGTTCTGAATTAGATTAACTGCTTACAAAATACATGTAAGCGTTTATTGCAACTGCACACAATGCAATTAATCAATGTCGATTAATCAATGATATATTGAAAGTTTCAGTTAAATACTCCTCTGTTATATTTCTGTTATATTTTGGCTGCTTTTAGTTTGGACTATCACAATTTCAAGTTTTACATTTTGATTTTTGTAATTGTAAAATTTTATTCTGACCACCTGTTAATAGTCCCCACATCTAAGTTTTTACAATCGACTTGATAAATGTTTGATGACAATCCAGCAACTTTGGACACCAAAAACATGGATGTAGTGTTGCTCGACATCTAGCTAGGAATTCCACTCAAACCGATTTTATAGGCCGTTTTGAACTTGCTATGAGGTATGAGTAAAGCTCATTGTTGAAGGCCTCATCGTGACTTGGAGTTAAAGAAAAAACAATAAAGCGATGCTTGCAATTGCTTTTTTTTACCATGTATTTGTAGAGACTTTGTCTAATGTGCATTTACTCCATATCCCTTCATTGTTTATTTTTATACATTTAAGTTATTGACCAACTAATCTTGATTTAAATATTAACATGGTAGTAATCATTCTAGTCTCCCGAAATTACTATATCTTATAATTTGTAATTTTTTCATAGAGATTTGCTTATTAAAATACAAAAAACACCGAAGTTGCATAAAAACAGTAAATTTCGTTATGCTGTATACGTGTTTCAGAGAGCAACCTCTCATCATCAGCATTAGGATCAAATAATATGGAAAGCAAAAATCCTAAAGTAGCCCCGGAAGAAGTACTTATTTCCAAAAAATCGAAATAGGGAGCCAAATCCACTAGCAAGGACATCTACTGAGTGCAATACACGGAATGAAGCCTCATTATTTTTAAGTGGTTAGAATTTTGATCAAACAGTAAATTTCTATAGCACGCTAGGTAAAATGTTCATGTCAGACAAGTCTGACTATTGGGCTTGTGAATACCCTCGGGGTCCTCTGGTCCACTAGCAGTGGCATCTACCCAATGGTCCCAATAAGGTATGAGACATACAATTGTTATACTCTGTAGTTCACTAGATCTTAATTAAGATACCAATTCTTAGAAAAATTGTGCTAGAGACCAGAAAAATTGTATAATTAGTCTACTGGACAGTGGCACTCGAAGATAACAATCAGTTTCATGGTTTATCGGGTTACTGTTGTATATTGCCATTATGATATGAAATACCATATGAATGTAAGTAAAGTATAGACTTTTTACTTTCCATGATGTTTAAGCAATAGTTATAATTCCCTTGTGTTTTAATGACATTTAAATCTATATATAGACCTGGGATTTTCAATGGTGATTGTTGTAGCAACATGAACCCCTTAATTGCACTTTGAATATCAAATAACACAATTTTAGTTCTTTAAAATCAATAGATGCATATCTATATTGGTATGAAGTCAGTTGTAAATAATAAAAGAATTCAATATTTTTATGGTTAACATGCATTAATTCCTGCAAATTTACATGTGTGACTACGACAAAGTTATTTTTAAATTCTAAACATAAATTTCGTATCTTATTTCATCCATTTACAACATTTTCTGGAAATACCTGAAGTACAGGTATATCTCAATACAGAAGGATAGATCTATAACAAAAATGAAGGTGTTTGCAACAATAACGTTTTTAATCATCGGAACAATCAAACAATGCTTGTCAGAAACGGACTGCAAAGGCCAACACGGTAAGTCATTATTATAACTTTTTGTTATTTACCAGAATGTGACTCTCTTAAATTTCATCCTTAAATTGGCGATCGAAAACACCTTAACTTATATTTTTAAATTTCAAAGAGCTTTACTCCAGAGTCAATTTGACTCCTGAATCCAAAATCGAACTTGGCCTGAATTTTGGGAAAACAAGTTATAATTACGTACTAAGTTTTAAGACTATCTGCATTTGGTTCCCAAGTAATTGGTCAGAAACCTGAAATGGACAACTTCAAAATTTTGAAGGGCCATAACCCCCAAAAAAACTTGGGCCTCTCAATCGGAAATCATACTTCTCCCCCGTTTTATGGTAAATAACTAACATATCAAGTTTGTAGACAGTATATTTGCTCTTTCCCAAATTATTGGCCAGAAACCAAAAAAAATCAAAATTTCAAGGACATTTCTCAAAGAATTTAAAGAATTTTAGAGTAATTCAGTATTTTCTTTTATCCTGCAATGGTGGTATTTACTAGACGAATACGACCCTATGAATATTTTTTTTTCGTATTCGTAGGATATACTGGTAACTGGTCCACGATTTTGAATGGAGAAAAGACAGGGCGACTGGTTTGAAACCTCGAATACTTTGACGTCACAGTGTAAATTCTCTTATGACGTCAGGGATTATACCAAAATGGCCGAAGTTGTTTACTGTCTTCCTGGTCCCGCTTCACTAAGAAAATGCATTTTTAAATATGGTTTAAGTGATTGCAGGATAAAAACAATATACGTACATTGTCGGAAAAATAAAATTTATTTGTACTCGCTGCGAAACAGGCGAGAAATGCTCGGTAAACCTCGCATTTCTACCTGTTTCTAAAGCTCGTCAAATAAATTTTATATTTTCCGACAATGTACATATATTGTATATCTAATTTCCTAAAATGTTCGCTTAAAACACATTATTTTATAATTTTTAAAGTTTATCTTTGAGATGATTCTCCTTAACCAATGTTTTTTACTTACCCAAAGTAAGTATTGATTGCGGGCCTTTGAGGTTATTTGCGCTTTATGATTCTTCAGATATCTTTTGATTTATTGTCTTTATGTGTTTGCATTTTATATACACTGGAGAGATAAGATAGGTCACTTGTTAAATTTAGTTTATAGTTTTAATGTTACCACTGGACAATAATTGATAATTTTAAAAGATTTTATTGAAAAGTGGTTTATTTTAAACAATGTCCAATTTTGTGCTGAGATACACTATGTATACAGCCAGCAAGACATTTTTCATTAGTATTGTAAAATTGCAATATTCTGCAAACTGTATAATCTGTTTAAATGATTTGAATTTATAGGTATTTCTGGGGGAAATGATTACTGTGTCAAAGACAAAGAAGACAATTATATAGGTAAAAATTAAAATTACGTTAATAAATATTGGACAAATGCAGTATTTGACAAAAATCGAGAGCAGACACACAGACTTTACCATTTGAAAATAATTTCGATCAAAACTTGTCCAAGTTATAAGATAAAACGAAATAAGGCAAATATACACCTTGAATCTACAGCGCCCTTGTAAATATGTAACACGACTAAAATCCAGAAACAAGTCTACAGCTCCTTGTAAATATGTAACACAACTAATCCAGAAACAAGTCTACAGCGCCCTTGTAAATATGTAACACAACTAATCCGGAAACAAGTCTACAGCGCCTTGTAAATATGTAACACAACTAATCCAGAAACAAGTCTACAGCGCCTTGTAAATATGTAACACAACTAATCCAGAAACAAGTCTACAGCGCCCTTGTAAATATGTAACACAACTAATCCAGAAACAAGTCTACAGCGCCTTGTAAATATATAACACAATTAATCCAGAAACAAGTCTACAACACCTTGTAAATATGTAACACAACTAATCCAGTAACAATTCTACAGCGCCTTGTAAATATGTAACACAACTAATCCAGAAACAAGTCAACAGCGCCTTGTAAATATGTAACACATCTAATCCAGATCAAGTCGGACACATATTTTTTATTTGATTCAAATTGTTTCAGTGAATTGTGAAAATTGTAACCGGTTAAAATTGTACACTGATAAATGAATTATCTACAAGGATTCTCTTGAACCTTAGTTTATACTATTTTTTTTAATTTAACCAGTTTACAATTATTGAAAATCTAAATGCCACCATGGTGCATAAGCCGAGTTGCAACTTAAAATATTATGTGACCAAGTTAATATAAAGATCCACATATTTCTAAAAGTGTCGGTTTATTACTTTTCCTACCTAATATCCAAAATTCTAAGAATTCAAGAATGTCTTTTCTATTTTCTAGTCATGTCTTGACATTTCAATATATAAATCTATTTTCAGTCACTGTGACCTTGACCTCTGACCTTCTTTTATCTGAATCAATAGAGACCTTACCCTCCTCATATGCAACAAAATATCCAAGTTATATTTCAATTCGATGAAAACTTTTTGAGTTATCGCCAAGAAACCAAATTTGTCTGAAATTTTCAAACTATTTTGGTCACTGCCAGCTTGAACTTAAACCTACTTTCTAAAAATCAATAGGGTTCTTCTATTACTGGTACCCAACAATATATGCAAGTATCATTGCAATTTGGTGTAAACTTTTCGATGTATCATCCGGAAACCAAATTTTTCTTAAATTTTCAATTTATTTTCGGTCACCGTGACCGTGACGTTAGACCTACTTTCTCCAAAATCAATAGGATTCCTCCCCTCACCTCCTGGTATCTAACAACATGTCTAAGTTTTATTTCAATTGGATTTGAACTCTTTCAGTTATTGTCCGGAAACCATTTTTTTTTCTGAAATTTTCAATCTATTCTCGATTACTATGACCTCGACCTTCGCCCTACTTCCTCCAAAATCTATAGGGTTCCTCCCCTCTAGTATCCAAAACATATCCCAGTTTTATTTCAATTGGATGTATACTATTTTGTAAGTTATCATCCGTAAACCATATTTTTCTTAAAATTTCATTCTTTTTTCGGTCACTGTGACCTTGACCTTTGTCCTACTTTCTCTAAAATCTTTTTGGATTCCTCTCCTCTGGTACTCAACAATATATTTAAGTTTCATTTCAATTGGTAATAAACTTTATGAGTTATCTTCAAGAAACCAATTTTTTCTGAAATTTTAAGTCGATTTTCGGTTAGTGTGACCTTGACCTTTGACCTACTTTCTCCAAAATCAATAGGTTCCCCCCTTTCCACTATCCAACAATATATTCAGGTTTCAATTCATTGAATGTAAACTTTTTGAGTTATCATCTGGAAACCAATTTTTTCTGAAATTTTTAATCTTTCTTTCTTTTTTTAATTTTTTGGTCACTGTGACCATGAACTTTGTTCTACTTTCTCATAAATCAATAGGGTTTCTCCCCTCCTGGTACCCAGCAATATATCTAAGTTTTACTTCAATTAGATGTAAACTTTTTGAGGAATCCGGAAACCAATGTTTGACGCCCCGGACGGACGCACGCCCCTCCCGCCTGCAACACCTAACCAATAGCCGAGTTCAACTTCGCTGCAACTCTACTAAAACGGGAGTATGTGAAGGTCTGTTCTTAGTCTATTTTAAATTGGTCATATTTATTCCCATTTCATTAAATCAAGACACAAGCAAATAAGGTTTACTTTCAAAATTTTCGCTAAGGATAAAAACGTATGTTTGTCTTTATTTTCAGGAATTTCTGAAAACGAACGCAGGATTCTTTTAATCGGGAAAACAGGCGTCGGTAAAAGTACATCAGGAAATGTTATTTTAGGTAAAAATGAATTCGAAGCCAAAGTCTCTGGTAAGTCTATTACAAAGGAGACAAAACTCGGTCGAGCAAAACGATTCAATAAAAATCTAGTAGTTGTAGACACTCCTGGGTTATTTGATACCAGCAAAAATAATACCGAAGTGATGATAGAAATAGCAAAATGTTACGGCATTACCTCCCCTGGACTCCATGCCATTGTTCTTGTTCTAGAAATAGGGCGGTTTACCGAAGAAGAAAAGAAAACAGTTGAATTTTTTGTGGATCGATTTGGAAAGGGTCTGATAAACTACCTTGCAATTATTTTCACGGGAAAAGATCGCCTGGAGCGGGATGGATCAACAATAGGTGGTTTTCTTGAAACCCTTGAGGAGGACGACGAAATCCGACACCTTCTTAGGAAGATCAATAACAGATACGTAGCTTTTGGATACAAAGGAAGAAAGGAAGATCGAGATAGCGAAGTCAAAGAACTCCTTCGTATGATAGACGAAATGGTTGAAAAAAATGGTGGAGGATTTTATACCAACGAAATGTATCAAGAAGCAGAGAAAATATTGAACGAACGTTGGGAAGAAGAAAAACGCCGCGAAAAAGAAAAACATGACGCAGAAATAGAATTGGTATTAAAATCTGTAAAAGAACAATACAAAAATGAGCAGCATAAGCTTACACAAGAGATGAATAGAATTATGGGAGAACATCAACAGTATATTCAAAGAAAAGAGGCGGAAATGAGACAAATGGAAATTGAGTTTAGAAATCAACTACGACGACAGAGTGAACGTGGCGGAGGAGGATTTTTTGGCAGAATAATTAGAGGGGTAGTGAAATTTTTTAAGGGATTGTTTTAAGAAAATGTTTCTTATATTCAGTGTATAAATAAATATGACATCAGAATGAATGCAAACTGATTGGTGCTCTAATCGCTTTGGATTACAAATGTACCAAGAAATATTAGTTCATGTTAAAATTTAAAAGAAAATGTTTGTTCATGTTCAGTGGAAGACATTTGTGTGCATTCAATGTCAAAAATGTGATACAAAGCATACAACAATGTAAAATTTGAGAATAATGATCATATTTTGTTCCAGTAACGATTTGTATATTGAAAAGGATTTCAATGAACGTAACCTTACTACCACTTCAAAACTTTTGCAGCAAGGTTACAGATTTCATAAATTGTTAAATACATTTAAAAAGTTTTACCGAAGATATGAACATTTGATATCTAAATATAATGTCACTCGCAAACAGCTTATTTCTAAGGGCATTTCCCATCCTCGATTTTACGGAAATGTTGTTAAAAAATACCAGAAACTGATTAAAAATCCAGAAAAACTGGGACNTGTCTTACATTCTTTATGCAATAGGGGATATCGACAGGATATTCTGCACGTGTCCGTTAAATTAGCTTTGGGATCCAGTGACCTGAGGATTTTACACACATACTAGCCTCTCACTGATACTGCCGATGTCTACTGAAGTACATGATTCTTTACCAAACCCATTTGGGAGTTTTGAATTTGATTTTCCTTCCGTAGTGCGACAGTGTTTTACCAGCAGACTAGGCTCCTTGAGCTAGCCGGCACTTTAGCGGCGAGCACTCCTTGACCCATCTTTCAAAATTACGTTTTGTTCCCCCATTTTTCTTTTCTAGATTGTGGTCTTGGAGTAAGAAGTCTACCTGTATGGGTTTTATTCGTATGTTTATTATACTATAGGGAAACGGGACAGATAAAGGGGAGGTTTGGGGACCCATAAACCGGTTTAACCCTACCGCTGGCTTTTGCTAGTGCCGGTATCAAGTCCGGCTGTCCCGAGTTCCTATCGTTGTTTATGTTTGTCTTTTGTATTTTTATTGTGGGTTTTTTTCTTGTGCAGTTCCTATTTACTTTGTGGCATGTGGCTATGTTTTTCGGCCATTGTAGCTGTTTCCTGTTATCTTTTTTATTCCATTGCTCTTGTTTAATCTCGTAAAATCCGCCGTGTCTATTCACTACAAATTGCTATCCATGCTTCATATTACATCGAATATTGAAATGTGGCTGTCAAACTAAATTTAATTTAACACATGGTATCAATGCTACAGGATAAATAACTGATTCATACGTGGTTTTTTCCATATTGAATTTTAAACTATATATACCATTAATTTTTATGTAAATGAAGTCCCATTTTTACTCAGCATGCATTTCATTTCGAAATGGTCACTAATAAAACAGTGTTATATGTATTACAAAGAAAATATTCACTAACATAATTACAAAAAAAGTACAAGAATGTGTCCATGGGACACGGATGCCCAAACCCCTTGAAATCGAAACCCCCAAATTATTAAAGTCACATTAATGAACAATATAAATATATCAATTATTTATAAAATAAAATCTCCTGTGATAAATAGGTATTCGAACTGGTTTGGTTTTGATATTATGCAGAATTCCCACATATCTGAGAAACAATCTTATATGTTATAATAATATATTTTTAGAAACTGTGACCTTGACTTTGTCGGTACCAACCTGGAAATAAATAGGCTTCTGTCTTGTGTGATAAGCAAGCATGTGACTAAGTTTGGTTTTGATACAATGCAAAATACTATAGTTATCATGCTGAGGCCAACATTTTATTGAAATTTTAGTCTATTTTAGCAACTGTGACCTTGACTTTGGGGTACCAACCTGGAAAAGGATAGGGTTCTTTCTTTGGTGATAAGTAAGCATGTGACCAAGTTTGGTTTTAATCCGATGCAGGATACTCAAATTATCATCCGGAAACCAAAACTTTATCGACATTTTAGTCTATTTTTAGCAACTGTGACCTTGACGTTGGGGTATCAACCTGGAAATCGATAGGGTTCTGTCTTGGGTTACAAGTAAGCATGTGTACAAGTTTGGTTTTGATCCGATGCAGAATACTCAATTTATCATCCGGAAACCAAAAAGATGGACGTACGGACGGACGGGCGTACGGATCAGGGTAAACCTTAATGCCCCCGACCGCCTAGCGGCGGGTGCATAAAAAACATTTCAGTAAGATATTGATTTACAACTTGCACGATGAATGATCGCGGAATTTTATTTCTCTTCATATTATAACTATATTTTCATTGATTATTTTCCAAGGGATGACACTTAATTCTGTCATTAATAGAACAAGATTTACATGGACGCAAGGCATTTTGTATGATGTTTCAAAATCACCGAGAGATTCGGAAAAAAAATTCACTGTACAAATCCTTGGTTTCAGCGATAAGAAGAAAGAGGGACGGACGACAAAGCACATTCAAAGTTAACATTTATATAATAAATGATTTATGAAGTGAACATCTTTATCCTTACTACTCCCCTCGTACAGAGATTATTCTTATATTCCACAAGATTTTCTTTTTAATGGAACATTCGCAGAATAAAGAAGAAAAATAAAATATATATTATTTTCCTTTTTGTATAAGCACACACGTATACATGCATTCATTATCACTATAGACCAAGTGCGAATCGATGGGATAATTTTTAGAGTCTAAAACAGTTGAATATTGTATTGTCAAAACATCATAAAAGTTTTAACGTTTATATCACAAACAGGCGAATCATACTGCCAAGTGATATTTTCAGAGATTGTGTCGACATATATTTTGATTACTTCCCGATCAAATTTTGTTTGTAGCATTAACCCCCGCATTAACCTTCTTTCCCAGATTCTTCCAACTGTTACTATTGTTGAGATATTGAAATAATCTTACCTTTTTTTAAATCGTTGAGGTATTGAAATAATCTTATCTTGAAGGTTGACCATCGCTTCTGTCCTTAGCTGATTTTGGCTTTACTTTTAGATCATATTGGGCATTTGTTCTCTATCAGTTTTTTAACATATTCGATTTTATGGTCTTCCAAACTTTTAGATTTTATCTGCACTGAAGAGACATAAGTTGTCGAAATGTGCATATGCGCATATGCAGAATTTAAATTTACGGTGACTTCGGTATTTAGTTATTCGAACCATGTGAATAGAAGTAGTAACGATAAAAAAACTACATATATATACCTATATAACAGTTGACTGTTGCTTCGTTTCCAATCGCCATTTTGTCTGTTAAAAGAATAAAACCACGTGATTCGTTCAATCACGTGATTCTCTTCACCAATGGGGATTTAGAATCCCCAGCCAATTTGTAGGAGTTTTCTTAGATATAGGATAGTAACAATAGATGCGATTCCGATAAAGGAATTATCACTGCCATAAAATCAATAATGTTCGATTCGCACTTGGTAGATAGTGATTATTTATTGTACAAAAATTAAGTGAATGGGAATCTCGATACAAACTATTAAACCCACAGAGGTAAAATACTGCCGATCAACCGTTGCCGTATTGACGTATAACGCATACGGCTATTTATTTGGATGAAGGTATGACAAGAGCAACATTATCCCATATCCTTAATTTACAAACAAGCTTTATAAATAGTACAAATTAATTAAGATTCATATAAATATGGAGAAAGAGTAGTATAATTAAAGGTTTCATTATGGGTAAGACTAGTAAATTGCTTGTTATAAACTCGAGATATTGTTGTACACAATAATAATAATCGAGCTTCAGCGAGTTTATTATTATTTCTAATTAAATTGCGAGAGTTGATAACAAAAAAAGAAAAAGAATTGCATGTTTTTCTGTCAGAAAAATCCTACTTGTTTGGACTCAATAGAGGAATAATAATGGAGTATGAAATTAGCAATAAACTTTATTTCAAGTGGCCAAAAACATATTTAACTGTTTTGGGAGAATTAATTAGCATGTTTACACACAAAGCCCATTTTTTTATTTCTCCTTCTTTCCCATAAAATAAAAAAATAATAATACAGACGACATAATGAAATGAGCGCTGAATTGAAAATAACAAAAAAAAATTCTTGACTTAATTTTGACCCGATGTGTGACCTTTCGAACAATCAATGAAAGCACAGCTGACAAATTATCATATGATGAAAGGCCTATAGAATGATAGCATAAACTTTATCACTAAGTGACAAGTTTTGAGTAAATATATAGATACAAAAATTATTTAATCCTGTAAGAAATAGATATTGCTGTCACATCATCAGAGAATCATTAAACTATGTAACAAGAAAATGCACAAAGTAGCTGAATGTTCTAATGACAGTCTCAGTCCTATATAGACATGGTGGCAGTGCTTAGTATATACTGTGAGATATCCTTTCTTAGAAATAAACATACAGATCGTATTGAAATCTTTGGACAAGGTAAAAAATATGTTTTTACCTTGTATCTTTCCTTCATTCATAGCATTTATACATCTTTGTTGGCCCGTACTACAACATATACTATTTTTGTCGGTTTTGTGCACATGTATGATTCTTGTATCATGACGCCAATAACACAATTCTACAATTTTAAGGATTTCTGCATCGGGACTGGGTTTAATTGTCAATCAAAATTAATTGACAATTCAACTCTCATTGAAAATTAAATTTTTGAAAGACAGTTAATATACAATTAAATTTTTATAGTAAATTACTTTAATTGACGTTGTGCAACCCAGTCCTGGGTTGAACTACCGAAACGTCACCCGCACGCAAGAAATAAATACAAAATGACATAGCTCTAGTTGTCAGCACGGAAAATTACTTGTATTTTAATGTGTGACTCTTTTCAAAATATCCATGAAAAAGGGCTACGCCAAGCACAACATAAGATGACCACAGCATATCGACCAATGAAATTTGAACAATGTATTTTAAAATGAATGTGAATAAGGAGCTTGACACATTAAATAGCCGGACACAAACAAGGGAAAATCAAATCAATCCTTCTGATCCCTTACTGATAGCTACGCAAAATCTATTGACTACCAACTAAATGTTTGCATCCAGAGAAATTCAAAGAAAAAATCCAATTGAAATCTGATGGAAAATAGTTAAAAATTGTTTATTTGAACAACTGCAATATTGGTCTTGTTTGACCCCGTATATTTCAGAAACGACAAAAGAAACGTTTCATCTATCACCATACTACTCAAACCTAAACTAAAAAGAAATACAGAGAAAAATCCAATGAGTTTTACGTACTTATCTTTTAAAACAAATAATGCGTATAAATATAAAATATAGTAAAGTATTTGAGAACCAAACCGTCAGTCTAAAACGAACAATACAAGGACAATGGCTACGTCAGAAAAACAAAGAAACAAAGACATAAAATGAGCACGTCACAGAAAAGAAAATGAAGACACACACATACTTAGTATACAAAAATGAACAACACGGACCCAAAAAAAAATACCATGGTTAAGATCAGGTGAACCGGTAGAGTAAGCATCTCCTGCTTCTTATAAGCCACCCGCCGTTTTGAGCATGTCAACTCCGGTGGTAAAGTCAATCCGGTAGAGGAAAACAAACTTCAGGAAATTAATTAAGCCTTTGTGTGTCTTGTCTGTTTTCTACTTAGTTTACTTTATGTCTACATAGGAGTCTAGAATGGTGTTTATTTCGCTTACTTAATTACTTTTTATTTAGGGGCCGACTCCGACCTGCCGTTGGGTGTGGGGTTTCTTCGCCGTTCATTGAAGATCTTAAGGTGGCTTTGAGTTGTTATTATTGTCTCTTTGACACATTCCTCGTTTCCCTTCTTTTTTCTATTTAGTGGCAAAGAGAAAGATCTGTTGTCATCTGAGAAACAGATATCCCATAGCGGTCCACAAGATCGTGATGTCGACCTTAAAACTTCTGTAGTAATGTATTCAAGTTTTGGGTAACATACCCTTGCTTAAGTAGCCTATTTGTAAGCAACTGAACCCTATCAAGGTAGTCACTATATAAACCACAGGTCCTTGATTTTCGAATGAGTTGGGAGATGTAAACTCAATATGCCAAAAGTGCTTTTGGAATGTTGCTGCAAAAAAAATGGAAGTTGACTATTGGAAAAATGAAGTCATCGCGTTTGTCATACTGCCTAGTTTGTAGTGTACCTCTGTTGTCAGATGAAGGTCAAGGAACGAGGCCGATGTGGAAGTATCTGTAGTATCCTGAATTTCGAGCTTTTTGGATAGATAATTTAAGATGAAGAAAATCACCAAAGCGAGGTGTGTTTAGTGTTAAATTAATATCATCTATATAACGGAAGCTGAAACTAAAGGACAGGGCCAGTTTTTTTTTTCTTTATTTTGAAGAAGCCTTTCAATGAATTCAGCTTCATATGAGTGGAGAAACAGATCGACTAAAAGAGGTGCACAGTTTGTGAACATTGGAATTCCTATAGTCTGTTGAAAAACAAGTCCTCCAAACACTGGACAAATATATCGTCGATCAGAAATATTTTAATCACTTCTTCCTCTGTATATTTTTTCTGTGATTCTGAGTCGTAATTCACAAAATATGCTTGTTCTCTGCCTATAGCAATATACTTATATCTTCGTTCGCCGTTCTTACAGGAGAAACATCTATAATTTAATTTCTCAGGCGTGATTTCAGTTGTTCATGAGGAATGGTAGTATAAAGTGTGGAGAAGTCAAAAGTTTAAATGCTGTTACAGTGTAATAATGATCTCGACTTTAAGATGTCCAGCAGATCCTCAGAGTTTTTTAATATCACATTTCATTTACACCACTTCTTGAAAAGCTTGTTTCACAATTTTTTAAGACCCTCTTTTACGGCTGTCAAGATGGATGTTAATCGCCTAGAAAGAGGTTTTGTAGAACATTTAGCAGTTCCAGCGATGTACTACTGTTTGTATGGGCGTTTGTGTAATTTTTGTACCCAGTACAAGGAGTTCATCTTGGTTGAAATCCCTAAGGAAAGCAAATCAGATCTATGGTTCTGCAATATCCCCTCCTTAGAAATAGTATTAGCTGTGTAGGTAGTTGTGTAATTCAGTTTTAAAAAAGTTGTTTCGCAGTTAACTTATATATAGTTCATTATTTGCTATATTGTCTCATCTATGTGTTGTTATGAAGTGTAGTTAGTATTGCCGAAGTTAGTGTAAAATTAAAGTTTTGTCTCTTCAATGCAGAACAAATCAAAACGTTTAGAAGATCATACACCGAAATATTTGTACAAGTTGATAAAGAATAAATAACCAAAGCGATCTAAATATAAAATTAGCTAACTAAAGAGCAATGCACTAAGAGATACACTCTAGGTTTAAACTAAATTTCATAAAATTAAGATATTGCAAAATTGAGTTAAAATCGGTTATCGGGTCAGCACCGAAGTACTGACTGCTGGGTTGGTGAATAACCTTAGGGACTATCAGTCCACCAGCAGAGGTATCTACGAAGTAGTACTATCGAAGTTACTGTAAATTTGATTTCTGCAGATTCTGGCTAATTCGACAACTTATGTCTCCTCAGCGCTTATCAAATCAAAACGTTTGGAAGACCATTAGTCGAAAAATCTCCATGAATATCAATTATTCAGTACTCCAGACGGCCTCTTCTAAAGTTTAAAGACTTGTCACCAAATTTAGCTTCAAGAGGAATATCACCCCCTTGCATAGATCTCTTTTAAGTCCACATTTTTTTTTGAAAAACCAATTTAAAGGGAAAAGTATCATACGTTGAAAAACAGGCGTGCAGTATGCTTGATTTTCTAATTGATAATATATTTGTCACATTTGTAGGTACTATTTATCAACAGCTGGCCAATGGGCACTTATTGTTTTTATCTACTCGCATACATGTTTTTATATTCTCACAAGACTGAATTTCTTTAGAAACTCGTAAAAGATCACAAAATGAAGATGCTGGATCCTTCATTCTCACTTTCAGATATATTGATGGTGTTCTTTCCATCAATGACCCATGACCAAATGGATTCAATCAATATATCCACCAGAACTAGAGATAAAGGAAACGACAGAAACCAATAATCTACATGTGTTTTTTGGACTTACATCTCAGTCTTAAAATTAACGACAAAAGGGACGATTTTAATTTCAAAATCATCAATCTATCTACCATGGACAGTAAATACAGAGGTTACTGTGAATTAAGTTTCTGTATATGTACGTTTCGACAACTTATGTCTTTTCTGTCCAGATACAATTTGAAGGTTTGGAAGACCAGAAACTCATAGATGTTTAAAAACTGATAGAGAACAAATAACCAATATGATCTAAGTGTAAAGCCAAAAGCAGAAATATTCCAGCTTCTCTTGCTTACGGAGTGTCTGTTTGAACAGTTGTTTCCTAACGCAAGGGCTAGCACAAATAAAACGGCCTTCTCAATAGACATAGTTATCTCCTGACCGCCTTTTTAATCAAGGCTTCAAAAATTCCGTTTCACACGATCATTAAAAATGTTCGCTAATAGATATCAGTCCCTTGTAGAAAAAAAATTGAAGTTACGGTCAAAACTCTTATTCAAGATTCACGTGTGATGTCTTTGAATGGGAGTAAAGAGGTACTAGGGACAATATTTAAGTACATCAGCAAACGAATACCGAAGCAAGAACGAAGAAAGGGGAATTATAAAATCCAAATTCACGGCAATTCACATCCAACACGAATTGAGACAGTATGATAAAGACAAAAACAAATAAACAAAAATGAACAAGAACGCCACACAACTAAAGCACTAGCAGTGTGAACCTCTATAAAAACTGAGGTATCATTAGGTGCTCCGGAGGGGTCAGCATGATCTGCCCCACGCATGGCACCCGTCCCACAGCCAGCTGGAACATGGTGTTGAAAGATATGTTTAGTAACTGGTTGGTTTATGTCATTTTCTAACACGTAGAATTCATGATACGTGTTACTTCTCTAACCCTCAAACAGTACCAAGGTAAAAGTTTGAAAAGCTTATATTAATATAATTAAGTATTTGGACAATAACAAGGACAAGTCGGTTCCACAAACATTACCAACGAAGACTAAACTAAAAGATGACAATGTGATATACAAGACAACGCAAAATCTAAAGCACTGACAGTATGAACTCACACATAAAACCGGGAGTATCATTAGGTGTTCCGGAAGGGTAAGCATGATCTGCTCCACAAAGGTGATGCATTTGGTTCAATTATTTGTGAAAAGAAAATGTTAAAAGTCAGATATGTCTTTCATAAGCATTGAATAAAAACCGGATAAATGCCAAGAGTTCAAAATTCTGCATGAAAAAAAAAAGAAATTTATTTAATGACGACATCTTTCACAAAGTCAATTTCCCGCTTACAATTACTTCACTAGATTCGTCTTTTCCTGTCTTACAATGACAACCATCATCAGACATATGCATTTTAGGTTTGTCTTTTTGGCAACACAAAGGAATATCCACACCATCATAATGATATGTTAAGTATGCATTTCTAGTACAGCTGCTTCCTACATAGCAATTCACCTGATATCTTGGGCCTTTTAGCTCTAATAAAAGAAAACAAAAAATAAATATAAAGCTGTGGAGTAAATGTAGTGTGGCTTCATAACCTAAGTACTCAATCTTATAATAACAAAAGACAGGTTAGGCTTACTTTTAGTGGTAACTTGCATGAAGATATTATTGTTAGAAGGGTTATCTCTTAAGTTCCGGCAAATCATATCAATATAAGCATAGCAGAATTTGTGGAAAAATCTCAATATATTGCTCAAATCACTTGGTATCGGTAATATTTACTAAGAAATACTTTGTTTTTTCTTGTCATGATAGGAAATAATTCTAGGTGACGGCAAAGTTAAGGTAGATAGACACTGTTGCGCTGCGCAATGCAATCGCGCATAAGAAAAATAAAGAGTCGGGTACGGGGTAGGTTTGATTTTCGGACCGGAATAGTAATTTGACGGATTCTCCTTTGTGACGTCATAATTGAATGACAAAATTAATGTGAAACGTCATATTTCGTTTACTTTGCCGCGAATTAACTCCCTTTTCCCGAAAATAATGTTTCATCCGGAAACTTTGTAAAATATCTCCCTTAAAAGCCTGGTGACATATTCATTTTTTAATTGTAACCAATAAATTACATCATAAACTATCTGTTCACAAAAATATATCAAATTCTCATGGAAAAAAAGTTCATTTCTATTAAGCTAAAATTTGCCTTTCCATATTTTCCCCGTGCATTCTTTGTAAACTTAGGTGAAAAAATGGCTAAAAATGAGCAAACTTTGATCTCAATTCTAGAAAAAACACATACTTTTTATTACAGATTTTGGATAAGTAGGATTGATTCTTCAATTGTGCCGACTTACAACAAAATCTCATGGATATGAATATTACTGTCTATCTACCTTTAAAGAGTAATAAAAATCGAAATAAATACTCCAAAGTGAGGAAAAAGTGAACGGATGTCGTATCTCTCAGTACAATTCAATTAACAAAAAAATCATTTTTTCTGAATTGATACATTTTCCCAAATTCATGTACATTAACCCCTGTTAAAGACCTGTTATGAACATTTCTTGTGCTATTCAAGACACTCTAATTCTTGTTAA
This sequence comes from Modiolus philippinarum, assembly GCA_002080025.1. Taxonomy (NCBI): domain Eukaryota; kingdom Metazoa; phylum Mollusca; class Bivalvia; order Mytilida; family Modiolidae; genus Modiolus; species Modiolus philippinarum. The sequence continues at coordinate 20,648 of MJUU01072788.1, forward strand.
TGCCTTGAACTATTGCATCTCACTTTGTCTTTCCTACCTGTCAATTTTTAAGATCTTCATTTAGCTATATACTACCACAATTTTTTAACCAGCGAAATGTTTACCTAAAATTAAATTACTTCTGGTTCATCAATTTTATACGTATATTTATTCATATGGTATGTTCTTAACTTTGACCGCATGCTATTTTTAATCTAAATATTAGATGAAGTTGCAGATGAACTTAATCACGCAGTAACATTTCCCCGATTCTAGTATGGAGCCTATTCTACCTTCTTATATAAACTACATTTTCAGGCGAACAATGATAAATCCACTCGGCTTGGGGGTGATTGTTTGTTTTTTTTTAGGAATTCCAAAACGAGGCTTACCAAAAATTTCACCAGGTAGGAAGGAAGTTCAAAAATTTTCTTCCTGTAATAATGAATGAAACCTAATTTGAAGTCGTTTCGGCACTACTTTCTTTGCAATGTATAGACATTTCAGATAAAATAAAGATAGCTTAAAGAAATATAGGATATGGCATGTATAGATAGTTGTACGCTTAAACACCAAGGCGTGGCTTACTGTACACAATAACTTTCTGTATACAGTTCTTTAAAGCTCATTCAATTCCATACTACAATACCCTATCTACGGTCTCATTGTAAAAGGTACATTTGAGAAAATATAGGGATGCGTATCATATGCTAGCCATATCTGAAGAGGTATGTTGAATCATATTTTCTTCGGTGGAGATGCCCAATTAAAAACAAAAGTCATCAATTTAAATCATGTTAATGATAAAATATATTCCTTGGAAATTCTAAAATCCTTTGGCACTGCACTGAATATTACAAACACGTTTATGCTGTAACCAGGTTTTGAACTTTGATTAATTAGTAATGTTACTGATTTGCAGGTTTAAATTCATATACTGGAATGAACATTTCACCGTCTATCGATCTGTCAATGACAATTTTTGTCGAGTTGCTTTCGGACACTACCGCAATGAAAGAGGAGGTTTGGCGCACCATAAAACCGGTTTAACCATTTAACCAACCATTTCTTTTGAATTGCCTGTACCAAGTCAGGACCATTGCGGTCGACAATTTGTCCGGTGGTTTCCACCTGCTTTGTCTTTTTGCCTCATGGACTATGGCTCTTGACAATTATGTTCAGCAATTTTGTTATTATCCCATTTCAAAGATGTATTTGAACTGAAAGACGTTTTGATCGAGCTGGCGCTAAATTATGGAACGACCCTCCAGTTCATTTACGGAAAGAACAATCGATCACGATTTTTAAAAATGGGTTAAAAACTCATATTTTAAGTGTTTGAATGACTGTAATTAGTTTTAGATACTGCGTATTGTAATATTGAATAACCGTGATTTGTTTTTTGGGGTTTTTTTTTACTTTTTGTTCTAATTGATTAAATACGATTGTAATGATTTTATTTTTTACTGATGTTCATTTTTAGGTAGGAATTTTAACTTCTTATAAATTGCTTTAATATCTTATTTTTTTTTAAATTTCTTGCCATATTCTCTAAGTTTTATTTAATTTTATTCTATTTTTGAAATGAATTATTCACATGCTTTATTTTATTCTAGTAAACTTTGCATATGTTAACTCAGTCCGAAAAGTCATTGTGTGAAATTATCTCCCTTCTAAACATGCTAATGAGGTGGGCGTCTACTTCATCAGCCATATTTTAGAAACACGCCGTCTGTTGATGGTGCATAGTAACGGCTGGATATTAATCTTGTTTGGGTATATAAATCACAAAGGAACGATGTATTTAGTTAAACAAAAACATTTACAAAATAAAAGATATCAGTTGGTCTGCTATTGCACGTTAAATTGTTTATAGTTGATGTCAAATGTCTTCACTGCGACCACACTAAAATCAACCTGGCGACAATAAAATATTTTAAAAAGACAAAAAAATACCGGGGGCGGACACAATTTCTGTATTAAAAGGTAGCCAAAGGATTAATCTTGAAAAGGAAATATGAAATAATTGATTTCAAAGATGTATATTTCAAAGATCCAAAATGACATCCCGTAACTAAGGTGAAATTGAGGGTGGTATCTTCCATTGTGTTCATTATTTGGCGGTAAATGTTATTTATTAACACTGCCGAGGTACTCACAAGGATCAATGTACCGCATTATAATAAAATTATACGAAATTAATGGGAATGTTTCGAGATTTCTGTATCTAAATATTTATTTGGAACGACAGTCGAATGTTTACTGTTCCATTTAAAACAATAAAACAAACTATAGACAAAAAATCAAATTACGATTACCTACTCTAAGTTGTAATCATGACGTATATAGGTAAATTCGATTTCATTTCTAAAAATAGAGCCAGTATTGTGGCAGACTCCACGAACTTTGGGGTTTTATTCTGGGAATTTGCGTGGAAGGGCGGAAATGAAATTTTGCACACGTATTGATCAATTCTTTATGAATCAGTATGCCAATTTTGGAGAAAATCTGGGGATGTA
>MJUU01072791.1:0-21542 GCA_002080025.1 Modiolus philippinarum
TGATCAAAAAGGGGAAAGTAGTAGAAAATTCCTGCTTCATAATTCAGGAGAGTATGTTATATTTTACAACATCATTTCCAGTATAAAGGGAATAACGAATTTGAAATGTACATTGTTTTAATGTAAAGAAAAGCATATTTGACTCAAGTAAATGTCTTTAAACAGTATAAGGTTGTCTTTTATCAAATAATTTATTTATAATATTTCAATTAATATAGAATGATGATAAAGTAACCTAGAATAGAATGTAGATTTATTCGACATTTGAAACAATCATATTTATATGATATTTTATACTCTTAATTTATCTGCCAATAAACCTAATATGCAATGTAAAATGTATTGTTACATGTTATATATGCAATAATAAACAATGTTATCCATTAATCAAGGTTGTTTTTGTTGTTTCCCATACTTACATCTTGCCACACTTTTGTAGACCTGTCCAAAGTTAGAATCCCTTTGTCAGTACAGTTGTAACTTAAGGTATCCTGCAGATCAGTACTTCATTCGAGATGACCACCAGCGGGAACATATATTTATATTGAATTCCATTAGGGCTATTCCATTTAAAATTCCCACCGGGGGGTGGAACACCAGTGAATTATTTTTCTTTTGGTGGTGGGTAAATTTCTATTGTATCCTAATAGTTTAATTATATATATAATTTTTTATACGACCGCAAAAATTTTGCGGTCAATGGCGCAGTCGGCGGCGGCGGCGTCTGTGGCCAGCATAACTTTGTTTCTAGTGGACGGATCATCTTCAAATTTCAGTATGTGGTTTCTTGGCATAATTGCAATTCCGGGCTTTAATTTCGGGTTTGTGGCCCCCCCGTTTAAGAAAAAGGGGCCAAAAGGGGTTAAATTAGGTGTTTTCACAGTCTGTGGCCAGCATAACTTTGTTTCTAGTGGACGGATCATCTTCAAATTTCAGTATGTGGTTTCTTGGCATAATGGCAATTCCGGGTTTTAATTTTGGGTTTGTGGACCCACACGTTTAAGAAAAAGGGGCCAAAAGGGGTTAAATTAGGTGTTTTCACATATTTGACTGTAGAATCTTTATTATTTATCGGATTTTGATGGGGTTTCTTTCAGTAAACTCCTTAGAAAATTTCCAATCAGGAACATGCAACGGATTTAACATGGAATTTACCGTTCACGAGATAAATGGGGCCCAAAAGGGGCAAATTTCAAAAATTTATTTTTTTTATTTTTAGTCCGATTTTGATGCATTTTTTTCCAAAGGATTCCTTATGACAAATTTACAGAGCGCTCTACTATTAGATTTTTTGTAACTTGTTTCCTTACCCAGCTATGAGGGGCCAAAGGGGGCCAAAATCATAAATTTACAGATAACCCAAAATTTTTATTTTTCATTGGATTTCGATGGGATTTTTTTCTTTGGATTCCTCTTGATGTAAGCTTTCAGTAGTATGTCAACGGATTTGGTGTAGCTCTTACCGTTTCCCAGCTATGAGGGGCCGAAGGGGGCCAAAATAATAAATTTACAGATAACCTACAATTTTTATTTTTCATCGGATTTCGATGGGATTTTTTTTCTTTGGATTCCGCTTGATGAAAGCTTTCAGTAGTATGTCAATGGATTTGGCGTAGCTCTTACCGTTTCTGAGCGATGAGGGGCCAAAGGGGGCCAAAATCATAAATTTACAGATAACCTAAAATTTTAATTTTTCATAGGATTTTGATGGGATTTTTTTCTTTGGATTCCTCTTGATGTAAGCTTTTAGTAGTATGTCAACAGATTTTGCGTAGCTCTTACCGTTTCTGAGCTATAAAAGGTCAAAGAGGAATCATAAGGAGTCATAAGGGCTAATTTTTATTTTCCCTAGTTTGTGTCCAGCTAATTACTGGGTCAATCTCCTTATTGCGTCCTTCTTATTATTGTGTCAAGCTCTTTCGTTTGTCCATACTTGCTTTAAATTACACTTTTTCAAATTTCAGTGGACGACATGCTGTGGTCGTATCATGCTGCGCTCGGCGTAGCCCTTTATTTTCTCTTGGTGGGGGGTATAAAAATAAGTGGCATTCCACCCACTGGTGGGAATTTTTACTGGAATAGCCCTTAAAAGAATAAGGTTGCTGAAATCACGAATCCAACTGGAACAAAACTTGATTACAAAAGTCCTATGGTGGCCCATTCAGAATTTGCATCTGGCATGTCTGCATCCAATCCAAGGTGGCCTCCAACAGTAAAATAGTTTAACATTGAACCCTATTGGAAAATGCCATTCATCTCTCAATGTCAGCCATGGTCAAGGATAGCGAGCCTCTTGTTTATTGGATTTTAGTGGGTTTGATTCTTTGAATTCCTCTGGACATACGCTTTCAGGAGTGTATCAACATATTTGGTATGCTCTTACTGTTTCCGCTCTCCAAATTTGCAAATGTGCAGATTAGCTAATAATTTATTTTTCACCTGATTTCCATGGGATTTTTCCCTTTGTATTCCTCTTGTAGTAAGCTGTTAGTAGTACGAAACTGTTTCAAAGTAGCCCTTACCATCTCTGGGCTATGAGGGGTCAAAATGGCTTCTTTTCAGTTTCCCTAGTTTGGGTTCAGTGAATTACAGTGTAGCCTTTATTGTTTTTGTTAATATATAAACATTGTAATATCTTTTTAGCTCACCTGACCAAAGGGTCAGTGTGAGCTATCGCCTTTACTTGTCATTTGTCCGACCAATGTCCGCTAGATCCACTAATAAAAGCAAACTCAACCAAACTTGACAGGAATGATGAATGGTTGGGACTGTACAAAGATTGCTCATTTCGGTCCGATCTGACAAAAACACAACCGCCAACAGGGAACTTATTTTAACATTGGACCATATGGGAAAATATTTCATTATTTGCTCTGAAACTATGGAAGAAAATTTTATTAAGGATGGTCACTCCTCAAGTTCATTATATCAAGGTTTTAAAATTAGTATCTTTATATATTAGAGCATCTATCATACATCATTATAAGTAAAAAATATTGATATGTCAGTGTGCCTGTTTTTGAGATTTACGTGCCTAAAATTTTGGCGGGAAACTGAACCCTCTTGATTTTTCATTTACTTTGCATTAAGGCAATAGCCATTTGGAATACAATGAAGATACAATGTATATCAAGAATTTCATCAATTTTTGTCAAAAGTTTATTCAAGATGTATGCTAACATATTTTGAAAAGAAAAGTGGGGGTCAGTGTGCAAAATTTTTAATGCATCATGGTGGATAAAATAAGAGAATTCAGAAAGTCAGAGACAGTTTCAAAAACCTGATGAGTGACCATCCTTAAACTATACTTGAATGATGAAAGTAAAGCCCTTTTCAAAGATTGGTCATTTCAGTACGATTTGACAAAAAAAAAAAAACACCATTGCAGAATTGCCTTTTTGGAAACAACGTTTCATCATCTCCTCTGAATCATCTGAAGCAAAATGAACCAAACTTATAGGGATTACTCATTTCATGCTGACCTAAGATGTGCGACACCAATCCCTGTCAAGGATTTAAGATACAGTCTGCAATAAGTCGATAATAATGTCAAATATAAAATTTTCTAAGCATTTTAAAAAATACAGTGCTCTTGTATCAAATACAATTTGTTTTATCAGGTAAAAAAATGTATTTATATATCTAGCCAAATGGTAGTATTGGTGTTGATTAAATTTCCCGGAAATGAACAGGGGTGTCATCAGGTGCTCCAGAAGGGTAAGCATGATCTGCTTTACATGTGACACCTGTCAAACTGCTAGTGAAAAGTCCAGTGTAATGTAAAATTCGGTAGGTGTCAATCCAGTTATAACTCGAAGATCTATTGAAATATGTCCATCTTCAGTTGTGATAAAGACACATTTAACGATCCGTCAATTCTTGAAGACGCCGACCATAAAACTTTTTGAGTGACAATAGTAGTTATGGTTAAACATAACCTTGGCTAAATAGCTTTAGAGATGGCAATTTAGCTCTGTTTACGAAATCGACGTACACATTACATGCACGACAGTAGCGAATGAGCTGTGAAATGTAGACTACATATGAAGGAGATGTGGGTATATTACTACTAAAGAATAGGAAGTTAACAATTGGAAAGTCAAAATTATCACGTTTGTCATAAAGTTTTGATTTCAACTGTCCCGAGTTGGCAATATAAAGGTAAAGGTCTAGGTATGATGCTCGTGTTGGCGTATCAGTTGTTTCCGATTTTAATGTCCAGTTCATTTGGGAAGATGAGATGTAGATGATCCTTAAATCGAGGATTGCTTAAAAATAAAACATCATCTATGTAACGGAAACAGAAATTTAAGGACCTGGCTGGATTTTTCTCTTTCTTCTGGACAAGCTGTTGTATGAGTCTGGCTTCATACAAATATAAAACAAATCTGCCAGAAGTGGCGCACATGTACAATCAGTCCCCATTTGTATCCCGATTGTCTGTTTGAAAACGTGTCCTGCAAATTCGACAAATACATTGTCAATAAAAAATTCCAGCATGACAATAACATCATCCACAGTTTACTAGTAATTTTTGTTGGAATCGGTGTGGTTTTTGACAAAATTTGTTTTTTTTCTTTACCCAATACCAAATCTGAGTATGTGTAGAAAGACTGATGAATGAGATCACGGAGTACTGATTTCAATTTGTCATGGGGAAGCGTGGTATTTATAAAGTAGTTTTAATACTGTTGCAAAAATCAAGTTCTGTTGATAGATATTCTAATAAATACTGTCGAGTTCTTGAGAATCCACATTTATATATCCTTTCATATCGGACAAAAAAATGATCAGATTAATAAAATGTCAATGTAATTCTCATATAATTACCAATGAAAACAATTATATAGTTGTAACAATACTAGAATACAATACTGGAATTGTTTTTTGTTCCAGTATTGTTTACAATACTGATATACCAGCATTGCAACAGCCAATTTCAAATCATTCGTCATAAACTTCATTCAATGATATTTTCCGACTTCAAGCAAACTTGGTCACAATATTTCTTTTGCTTAGATTAAACCTGGCAGGTTCACATCATCCAAGATGAAAACCAGGCGGTAGCATACATGTAGTTAAGTACGTCTTTTGCATAGAAAATGCAAAATATCCTCTTAAACAGCATTGCAGATTTGATAGTCACGATAGTCTTTAGATGTTGCTAGTTAAAAGTGATACCCGTTACTTCATTTTAGAATGCCGCCTGCTGATACTACATAATTTAGTATTGATCCCAATGGACCAATAAGAATAAAATTATGAAGGAATGGTCCTTAGATGGCCACCTTTAAAAATGTGTTTGAATGTCTTCACTTCACCCAAATTTGTCGATAGGCACCATAATATTGGATCCTATACAACGTAGAGGTCTATTAGACTAAAAACCATTTCCAAGCGAGCGATACAGGTACTTGTGGTACTCTTGTAATTAATTATAAAGTCATTCAATTGTTTGTTATCATTTATATGAAATATTTAAATACACAAAAAGAGACAGACACATTCCAGAGAAATGCTAGGATAAAGAATAGGGACACTTTATTTCGAAAACGGGGAGGTCCGTGGTTGTGTATGTTGTATATATATACGATACCCGTTTGTGACTAAAAATAGCAGTCTTATCACCGATAATAATTTTAGACCTAGTAATCATAAATCGACATACTGTTGGCATAAAATGGAAAAAAAAACCGAAACATTGAAATGTTTCGTGCAAACTGATTACAAAAAATTAAGATAAAACAAGTTTTTTTTAAACGGACACCATTTCGTTAGTTATTGGTTCTTGTCCTTTTAAGTACTAGTCCGTCAAAGAAACAGGCAAAGAGCATTGGTGCCGTGGCACATTGAAGAAAAAAACGCAAACTTTTGATGTTTTATTTCAATAAAGCTAACCTAGAAAATGTCATTTTGGTAAATAAAAGTTCTGTATTATTTTGCCTTTTTGAGTAATCAGCGTCCAAAATTTAGTTACATTGTACAGTGAAAAGTACGGGAAAATTTTCCCGCCATTTTTTTCTCTATATAACCAATCAAAAATTATCTCGATACCTAACACATTTTCGAATGTAAAAACTTTTTGGAACGTGTTTTTATGACCAAATGAATACACCTAAGCCAAAAAATACAGAATCAAAATTTCTGATGTGCCGCTCACTGCCTGACTCTTAACTGGAATACTACTTAACAATATGTGTGTCATTAGCAGCACCAAATACTGAACATGTTGGTAATAACAAAATTAGCGAACAGAGTTGTTGAGAGCAGAAGTCCGCGAGACAAAAAGACAAATCAGGTGGAAACCACCTGCAAAATTGTCGACCGCAATGGTCCTGACTTGGTGCAGGCTTTTCAAAAGAAACCAGTTTTATGGCGCGCCAATGCAAACCTCCCTCTCCATTGCGGTAGCGTCCGGTAGCAACTCAACAGAAATTGTTTTTGAAAGGTCGTAGACAGATAAAAAGTACTAAGTAAATACAGAATCTTGAATCAGAGTTCGGACCGAAACTTCAAATTTTTCCACCGTGAAGATTTATATACTGACTTTTTTTACGTCTATATATATGCAAGAAAGGCATATTAAATCTTATATTACTGAAGATCTCATACACTGATATTGGTTGACGGGAATTTCCATATTTTACGAAAATCATTGTTCACGAAAATTAAATGTTTCATAATGAAATATTAAACAGAGTTTCCCCAGCCAATAAGAGTTCGAGTATTCAACTGCCGTCATGCTGGTTGAGAATTTTCTCAGACCTAAAAAATCTTACGAAAGTCAAGAATAAAGTTAAAAATATTTGAACGAAATACCCGATCTAATGACTGTCAACGGATTCTGCTAAACTAGTGTCCCTTTACGTTCATCAAATATAAAATGATCGTTGTCAAGTTTGTTTGCATCCGAGTATGTTGTGACGTCAGAAACAGACGGTTTGTTATACCATTGGTAGGCTGCGTCATATTCTGCTATGTAATCATGTAGTAACGTTACGTATTCACCGTCCGGGTCCAGATTTGTATCAAGCGTGCATAGCCGACAATGACATTTCAAAAACGTCTCTTCATCCCTTTCTATACTCGTGTTTATACAATTTGCACTTTTGGACTGGTCACTCAACGTATGTTTCCATGACGACTGCATATTATTTGTTTTGCAAATGCAGCACGGAGCCTGAACTGTTACATGTCGAATGGGATTTTCAATCGCTAAGTAGTCTGAAATTTTCACGGGATTAATTGCTTTCGGGTATAATACTTGAATCTTGTCTCTTTGGTGTTTATATTTGTTCTTTATTCTTTCAACAGGACTCTCATCTCTTCCATGACTGGGTGTGTGATGAGACTACAAAACAAAAAGAAAACGTTTTAAGAATTAAAACTTTCCCCCCAACAAGTTTCAATTCAGTAATATGAAATGAAATTCCGATTTGCAGACCATCTATATGTATCACCATCACAATAACATGAATTATGAAAAGGTGGCCCTTATAGAACTACCAACTTACACCTTATTTCTACGATTTTTCAGGATTTCTGTTTACAAAATACAACTTTTGCTCTGTTTTTCGTCGAAAGCCCTGAAATAGAAAATGCAGCCTCTTTGGGGTACCTGATCTTACTGTACTGGTGTTACGGGAGATGTTATATTGCGGTATATTCTACAGTTTTGTTTATTTAACTCGCAAGTGCTATGACCAGCAAAAATATATATTGATGAAGCCTGGCTAAAGATTACCCCAACAAAGGTAAACCGTTGTAAGCTCCAACAAAACTAAACCAATTCTAAAACATCTAGCACGGATTTCAGTTTTGTGCCACACTATATCCGATATACGTGGTTGAAGTACCCTCTATGAAAGCCGTTTTTCTAAGATTGAAATGGCTTGTTCAAAGAGCGATTTATGTTTTGAATCAGTTCATTTCCACTTCTCACGACATTTGATTATTCTCTCCTCTAACTACCGATAAATAATTTAAATTTCTGCTAACATTAAACAGGTTAAGGCACGTGTTTTGCAATTAAAATTGATTGATGCAGAAATAATCTTTTGGAGGTGAACCCGCCAATAAACACCACTAATTACTTGTACACGCGTTTGCAGGACTAACCCTGGAGGAATATCAGAAATAAAAGTGAAAAGGACATCATTGTACTCGAACACACATAAATATGAAATTTTGCTCTCAAGAATGTTGTCCATTTCATAGAAAAAAATACTCGTCAGAAGTGCATCATAGAATTAAATGGCGATACAACAGAGTACTAGTTTTTAGACTGTTTTAGATAAGAATTAAACAATTTCAGGAGATTTCTTGGTGTTTTCTATAAAATGTGAATTGCTAGTTATAAATCAAGATAACAGTTAACACCTACAATGGCCGAAAATTAAAATCACAAACCACAATTCATAAGGGACACGCACTACAAACACACATAACAGATGAGAGACAAACATAAATAACGATAGGATATCGGGAAAGTCAGACTTGGTACCGGTACTAGCAAAAATTGATCCAAAGCTTTGAATTTCCGAATTTGCAATGTTCACTAATACATTCTTGTATTGTCCTTTCTTTGTCTTACTTGGTTTAAAAATGCTTTAAACATAGTTTTACCTTTGTAGACAAATGAGTGCATGTGAAGCCTAGTGTATAATTCTGTTCTTGTTCCTTGACTCAATTTTTGCTGCTCTAATTTTTGGTTTCCTGCTATAATGACTTCGAGCATAATTATTTGTCAAAATGCACAAATTATTGAATATAAAGCACTAACATTCGATATCATATTATGCTTTCCAGATTTGTATTCTGTTGTAACAAATATAAAAAGTAGACATATTTACCTCTAATGGTTGGTCTATAACTTCAGCCAAATGTGAAATTGCTTTAGAATGTTCAGACAATGCATTCCTCATTATCTTTGAACTTTCCGTCAGAAATCTAACCGCTTTCACCAATTTACTGTTTTCTCGTTTCATGAAATATTTATCTTTTGTTTCTGGACATACATCAGGCTCATTTTCATCGGCTGATCCTGTAATAATGTCTATTGCCTTTTCTATTTGTTTATTCATTGCTTCTTCCATTCGTTGAAAATTGTCTTTTAGCATAGTAAGTGCTATTTCCAGATTCTCCATCCTTGCTTTTAAAGTATAAGTGTCCACAGAGCTAGTTCCAGAAGATTTAGATGAGCATCGTTGATGATAGGACTCGCTCTGCTCGGAACTTACAACCGTGTAATCTTCACTAGAACTGCTACAATATATCTCATTTTGTATCGTCCTGATTCCGTACATAGATTGACTAGACATTTTTTGATGCTCCGGTTGTAAGCAGGCTAATGAGAAAGCCTTCTTCATTTTCTTCATTGTTATACAGACAGGTGTTACAACTTTATTGAACTAGTTGGTCGATCTACTTCTACAATGGTTTTATTTTTAGATTATTCGTCATACAATTCTTTCCAGGTAGGAAAATATTGTTTATATTGATTTATTTATTTCCCCATTTAATTCAATGGGATAAAGTTTACGGAAGTATATTTCCCGATTTTAAATACTTTGAGATTCGTATCGTTATTTTCGTATGCATACATACTGTTCTAGATGCACTTTGATCATGGTTACGTAGACAAACATGGCCTATGCGATTAACATTCTGCATGATCTGTTGGCAACTTGTCGATGGCGTCTGTACCCCCTTCTAGCTGATGGATTATGATGAAATTTTAGCACATTATTTGTTGCACCTAAACTATTCAGAAAAAAAGGGACCAGACCGGACTGTCTACATCGTTTTCTACAAACTATTTATCTGCTTTGAATGAGTGTCAAGGAAAAAACAACCTAGATTATGTTGACGAATTTAATGGAGTTTAAGAATAAGAATCTCAAAAACGATACTTTAGAAAATTTTTATTCGAAAAATTCTAAACACTTTATTTTACATTGTATATAGTTTTTAATCATGCGTGAAATAAATTTTCAAGTAGGTTTAAAAGTTGGACAACTAAACTAAATAAAATTTTATTTAAATCTCGTCATGAACTGGTTCTCGAGCTAGTCAGAGGTGCTACATGAAAACGAGTAGCAATACGTCTGCAACTGCTCCTACATTGTTGAAACAAAGGATTTATTTGGTCGAAGAACATCTTATTAATCATTTGGTTTAATGAAGTTTATGACATTTTGCATCGTGCCCAAATCCCAATTTATACTATTTAAACGGATTATCGTTTATGAAAAATGGGGTAAATGAAACCAAGAGGGACGAAAGTCAAAAATATTTTGGTCATATTTTACTGCATCAAAAATAACACATGTTCTGGAGTCAGATTTTTTGAAACTTTTGATTATTTTTAGCAACAAGTGACAAATTGGACTTAAACCTTACTCAGTCAAATTTTCTTTATTTTTCATCGGATCCCTGCTTGAAGTAAGATTTTATTGGCAACGGACTTTGTATACCCCTTGCTGTGGACCAAGCGATAAGGGGACCAAGACCGAGCAAAATCTCTCTTTCAAAAAATCCATTAATTATCTTTTTTCAGCCGAATTTAACTGACTGTTTCTTGGGAGTTTTCTTCACGTATCAAGAAAGCTCTCATAAAGGGACGAATGTCCCATTTTACTAGGTAATTGAACTTTTTCTACACCTCAATGGAACACATGTCAATTCCTTACGCTTATTTTTCATTGGCAGAGGTAAGTTAAGCTTTTTTTATCATGAAGATTTTTTGTGCTAAACTCGTAATAAACTACTGTGTTAGATTCTGAGATTATGATAAATGAAAACAAAAAGTTAATATTTGTCTACCAAGTTTAAGAATGGATTTCTCTGAAAAAATAAATAGTGAAATAGGCACAGGGAAACCCTATCGTTTAACTTAACGAAATTCCTATTTCCAGATAACTCATGCAGTGGAAGTGTGACAAATACATATAAATGAAAGACAACGATGCTCTACCCGATAAATTTCGAACACTGTACATCGCATGAGAAAGCTATGTATGCCACACGTGCACGGTGTTTTACCTCTTCTCGAGCACGTGTCACTTCAGGTTTTTATGGAAGTTTCTATTAGTGAAGTTTTGTTTTTTTATCTACACAAGAGTTTGTTTTTAAAATGGTTTACTGGCTTTATAATCATGTTATCATTATTTCAGCATGGATTTGACTCCCTGGGTAGTAACGATACAGTTTGGAACAAATACATGTGGATTTGCTTTCCAGCCATATAGTAAATTCCAGGAAAATCCTACAAAAGTTATGACCTATATGTTCAGTTCCGAAGGGTATTTAAGAGAAGATTTTCCTACATCACTGTTACTTACAGCAAAGGGAGATGCACTTGCATTTGGCTATCAAGCACAAGACTTGTACAAGGAAAGCAACGATGGTATTTATTTTGAACAATTTGGCCAGAGTCTCTACCTTAGCGAGGTAAGTTTCCATAAAACTCTCAAATGAGGATTACAAAACCTTATAGATCTTCTATATTCTATATTATATATTATTTTTGAATTTTTAAACCATTGCACCAATGCCAGTGCCGGTGGACCAGAGGTCCCCGAGGGTATTCACCAGTCAAATATAATCAGACTTGTCTGACATGAAAATTTAAATTGCGTTTTATAGAAATTTACTGTTTTATCAAAATTCTAATCCCTGAAAAATACTATGGCTTCATTCTGTGTATGGCACTCGGTAGGTGTCCTTAGTACTGGATTTGGCTTCCTATTTCGGTATTTTTTCTAATGAGTACTTTCCGACTTATTTTTAGATTATGATTTCCATATTATTTGATTTTAATGCTGCTGATGAGAGGTTACTCCTTGAAACACGTGTACAGCATAACAAAATTTACTTTTTTAAAGCAACTTCGGTATTTTTGAATATTTATACACATCATTTACTGCAGATTTTTTTATATTTGTATAAATGTGTTCAGATACTGAAGTAAGTGAGAAATGAACCGTCAGTCTAAAAAGAATAATTCAAAGACAATGGTAACATTGGAAACCCAAAGAAACAGACATGACATAAGTACGGCACAGAAAAAATAGAGACACATAGCAGATGGCCAACACGGACAAAAATTTTTAAATACAAGACATCGAACAAAATTATTTATTAACAGAATTTTCATTTGTTGTAATATTTTGAGTTTATGTAGAATCTTTTGGCTACACATGTGACCACTTCTGATTATATAGCAGACATCAGAGTATTAAATAATTCACATAAATTGTTTCTCTTGTATAGATCTTTATACATTGATCCTTTTCCAATAAATAAGATGCACGGTGAAAAAGCAACCGAAATAGTCAAGCTTGTTCCCCCTAAGAGCCATTGAACGATTGAAACAACTGAAAGATCAAAAGTAAAACGTCAAGTTTATTTATTTAACTTAACAGGCTTATTTGGCAAAAAAAAGTATGAATGTTAGACAACAGTGACTCCTGCGTTCATAGCAGCAAACATTTGTATTAACATTTAGATATACAACATCTTAATATCATTGCATTGTTTTGAATCAGGGGTTTGACCATCAAACACAAATAAGTGATGCAAAAGGCAGAGAATATAATGGTCTGGAAATGTTTGCCAAGTTTATCAACATACTTTGCCACTACATTATCCATGAATTCGAAAAGCAATCTCATCAACACATACAGATGGCAGACATAAGATGGATTTTAACTGTCCCATCAGTAAGAGCAGACAAGTCAGTGGCTTTCTTTAAGGACGGCTGGAAGAAGGTTGGTTGATCATGATTATTGTTATGAGCTAAAATAATACTGTTTTTGTAACATAATCAGAATCAACAAATATAACTATCATGCTTGGTATATGGTCTTTCAAATATTTTGAATTGATCTACTCTGTATAAAACTAAAATACAATACATTTGGTATCTAACTGAATATATTATATAGCAAATTTTAAACCACATGAAAAATATGAAAACGTCGAGGTCATAATGGCCATCATCGTCGAGAATGAAGATACGTCTTCTCAGTTCACCAACGAAGTTTTAAAACAATGTTCCCTAATGCAAAGCGACGACATGGATATGTTTAAGGCATTGGGGACTAATATGGTCAAAATTGTGTTTTTTTCATATTTGGCTGTAAAATATATGTATTATTCATTTGATTTTGATGTTTTTACCTTGAGCTCCATAGAAAAGCGAAATCTGTAATATGCCAACCGACTTTACATTGCATTTACAGTTTATAAAATGTGTTGCATTTAAGAAAGGCTGTTCCGAGTTCCTTTCGTTGTTTACGTTTGTCCCTTGTCTTGCTTGTGTAGTTCCCTGGCAGATTGTGGCATGTGACTGTAATTTTCAGCCATTGTAGATGTTTCCTGTTATCCCCTTTATTACATTTCCTATCTTAAAAACTGTAGGAAGAGTAATCGGGACAAATGATGTAACCTATAAGCAGTATGACAAAGTTCAACACTGTGAATTTTTTGGAAAAATTATCAAAATTCAAAATCCAGGTAGCATGCACATCTTAAATATATGCAGAATCAACCTGCAAAATAAAAACGTCTTATTTTAAAAACTGTAGGAGGACTTATCTGGACAAATGATGTACTCACAAGTGATGACGGACTGACGGACGGACTGACTGCCTGACTGACGGACGGACCAGTCAAAAACTATATACCCTCCGCAACTTCGTTGCGTCGGGAATAATAACATTTATGACATTTTTATTTCCACGCATCCTGTTTGTATTTAAGTGTATTTCATAAAGTTTATTCACTTTTGTAACCATGTTTAACAAACTAGAATTGACTGTTTAAAATAAAGATTCGTTCCCCAGGCTTATGTTTTATAAACATTTGAAAATTTCAAAGAATGCATTTGGTAGTTTTACTCTTAAAAATTTCAAATTTTATAACAATAAATACATACCAACTATATATTCTGAGAAAAAACAGAATCTAACGTATGGCTGAACACCCATAAGAAGATCTCACTGGGGATTAATCCTTTGCTCAATCACAATAAATACTAGGGAATACAGATCATCAGCAAATATGACTAAAGAGTTTTGGTAATGATTGCCATCTCCAAAATCCTGCTTTAAAAAAATATGAAATAGATGCCGCGTTGACGAGAGCGCAGGAGGATGCAATAGGTGAGGCCCTCTTCTCTTTATAAGCCATTAGAGTTGTGTTACAAATCTATCTCATGAATAATTCAGCAGACAGATCAGAAACGTCTTTCTCTTCACAGAAAAAAAGTCTGAAGTTAGATGCATATCGAAGAAGGCTTGTACTATTGAGACAGACTCTGAGAGTCATGATGGAAGTGCAGGAATAACAATAAGAGCTGCACCCCTATCAGGAATTTAGTTCTTATCAACAAGAAAAGGATCAGTTAACAAAGAAACTAAGGATCCATGCAAAAACGAGCACAAGATTCCGAAACTGATAAGGCATAAATCCATCAATACCAAAGATTGAAACTTTTCCCTTGGGGGGAATGCAAGCCTGTTCTGTAATGTTCCTGAAGGAACACAATTCCTGAGTTGAAACGAATTCCGATTTCCAAGAATTCCAAGAAATTAGGAACCCTAGTTCTTTAACAACTGAATCGCTTTTCTTGTTTGTGAAACTAAACTACGACAACAAATTCTTGATATGAGAGTCATCCAGGTACAAATGAATCTGGATAAACAGCGTATGGCACATTACGACCTGACAAAACCTAGTGTAAAGACCATTGGAGCCATGGACAGGCCAAACAAGAGCTCCAAAAATCTAAATGGCACCAAGGTGCACAAGCCGAGTTGCAACTTCAAATATTATGTGACCAAGTTAATGTGAAGACCCGAATATTTCTATAATTGTCTATTTATTTTCTTTCCTACCTAATATCCAGAATTATAAGAATTCAAGAAGGTCTATTTTCTAGTTTCATGTCTTGACATGTCAATATATAAATCTGTTTTCGGTCACTGTGAACTTCACTTACCTTTGACCTACTTTCTCCAAAATGCATAGGGTCCCTCCCCTCCTGGTATCCAACAACGTATCCAAGTTTCATTTCAATTAGATGTAAACTTTTTGAGTTATCATCCGGAAACCAAATTTTTCTGAGTTTTTTTAGTCTATTTTCGGTCACTGTGACCTTGACCTTTGACCTACTTCCTCAAAAATCAATAGGGTTCCTTCCCTTCTGATACCCAGCAATATGTCCAAGTTTCATTTCAATAGGATGTAAACTTTTTGAGTTATCATCCGGAAACAAATTTTTTCTCAAATTTTCAGTCTATTTTCGGTCACCATGACCTTGACCTTTGACCTAATTTCTCAAAAATCAATGGGTTCCTCCCCTCCTGTTACCCAGCAATATATCCTAGTTTCATTTCAATAGTGTGTAAACTTTTTGAGTTATCATCCGGAAACCAAATTTTTCTCAAATTTTCAGTTTATTTTTGGTCACCGTGACCTTGACCTTGACCTACTTCCTCAAATATCAATAGGGTTCCTTCCCTTCTGATACCCAACAATATGTCCAAGTTTCATTTCAATAGGGTGCAAACTTTTTGAGTTATCATCCGGAAACAAAATTTTTCTCAAATTTTCAGTCTATTTTCGGTCACTGTGACCTTGACCTTTGACCTACTTTCTCAAAAATCAATGGGTTCCTCCCCTCCTGGTACCCAGCAATATATCCTAGTTTCATTTCAATAGGGTGTAAACGTTTTGAGTTATCATCCGGAAACCAAATTTTTCTCAAATTTTCAGTTTATTTTTGGTCACCGTGACCTTGACCTACTTCCTCAAAAATCAATAGGGTTCCTCCCCTTCTGATGCCCAACAATATATCCAAGTTTCATTTCAATAGACTGTATACTTTTTGAGTTATCATCCAGAAACCAAATTATTCTCAAATTTTCAGTCTATTTTTTGGTCAGTGTGACCTTAACCTTTGACCTACTTTCTCCAAAATCAATAGGGTTCCTTCCCTCCTAGTATCCAACAATATATCCAAGTTTCATTTAAAATGGATGTCAACTTTTTGAGTTATCATCCGGACACCAAATTTTTCTCAAATTTTCAATCTATTTTCGGTCACCGTGACCTTGACCTTTGACCCACTTTCTCCAAAATCAATAGGGTTCCTCCCCTCCAAGTACCCAACAATATATATAAGTTTCATTTTAATTGGATGTAAACTTTTTGAGTTATCATCCGGAAACCAATGTTTGACGCCCGCCCGCCCACACACACACACACCAAACCAATAGCCCAGTTCAATTTCGTTGCAACTCGGCTAAAAATTGGTAAACTATCTGGTTTTAAACAGACCAAAGAAATCCTCTCTACTTGATGCGACAGAAACATGGAAATTTGCGTCCGAAAAATCGAAACTGGTTGTCTAGGTTCCAAATCGAATATAATCCCCGTTGAATTTATTGGCCACCATATTGAATAACAAAATACCGAAGTTGTCGAAGTACTAGTACTGTGAATATGCGCATTTCGACAGCTTGAAATGTGGGAATAAAAGATAAGTGTTCGGGATGGAGAGATATATCTATGGAAACAAAAAAGGCGTGAATAGAAATCTGGAATGAGATATCGCTGTCGGACTGACAAAGACTGACGGTGATTAAACCGGTCTTTTCATTGACAGTGTGACGGGTGCCACGCGTGGAGCTTATGCTTACCCTACCGGGGCACCCGATTATACCCCAGTTTTTGTTGGGGTTCACAGTGCCAGTGCTTTTGTTTTGTGGCGTTCTTTTTCATTTTTGTTTTTTTATTTTGTCCTATTCATGCTGTCTCAGTTCGTTCAACAGAAGAAACTTCATTTGTGAGGCATAAACACTGGATTAACCGACAGTGGACTTGGAAAAACTTGAGATGAAATCACCCGTTTGGAATTACTGAGAAAACCAAAAAGTGCAGGTTTATCTCTACCATCTGAAAAAGGAAGTGAGAAAGTCTACCCCACAGAAATCTGCTGAAGTGAGACAAGAAGATGTTCCTCAGGTCCGTCAGTAAATTACGAGGGGAAATTTCTAAACAAGTTTTCCAGGCTTCTTGTTCCTTGCTGTTCATCTCTGTGCTTCCTTCTCTCTTTTCTATGTTGTACTTGTGTGGTGCCTTTGTGTTTCCGATGTGTCCATTGTCTTTAGATTATTCTTTTTTAGACTGACTGTTTGGTACTCTACCTGCAATTCTTAAGAGACAATCTGAACATGATGTCGCCCATGTGAGAGAACAAAAGAAAACCCTGTGATGATTATGAAATACTAGTAGATGATTTCTCTAAAATCTCATAATGTACAAATAAGAAGAAACTAAGAGACACCTAGGTTCTGATCATTTGAAGAAGAAAGGACTTTATTTCTGTGATTCCTCACCTTTCTTGTTTTGAAGAAGAGTATCGGCGGCTGACAGAAAATGTTCAGCACTACGGAGAACATGTACTCCTAAGTAAAATTTCCGATTTAACCAGACTGAGAGAGTCTAAGACCATCAATGTTTTTGACACCTTAAGTAGCCGCAAAATGTTTGCCACACATAGGAACAGTCTTGCCGGTGGTGGACTCATGTACTACAAATCTTTACTTCTGAATATGCCTGGAAGAGAATTGGAAGTCTTGAAGCTTACCTGAGGTAGCAGGTTCAGTCACAGAAGAATGTAATCCTTCTTTGATAATTTGAAGGGCAGAGGATTCAGGGAAAGACTTTGAAGAAGCTGAATTCTCACTAAAAACCACTTAATGCACCAAAAATTGACAAAGATTTCTTAATCCTGTGAAGAGATGCTCTGTAGAAGATAGATCCTCTTCAGAGCAAGATTCTCAAACTGTACCATCGCCTAATTATAATACGTATGATACATATTAATTGATGATTACATACTTGTGGTACCGAAATCAAATAAAATTATGTTGATCACTGATAACTCATCCACTTCTGGCTTATTAATTATCTCGATCTCTTTTTTATACGACCGCAAAAAAATTTTGCGGTCGTATATTGGTATGGTGCTGTCGTCGTCGTCGTCGTCGTCGTCGTCGTTGTCGTTGTCGTCGTCGTCTGTAGACACTTTAGTTTTTGGTCAATAACTTTAGTTCCAGTAGATCAATCCTTATGAAATTTTAACATAATGTTTTTTGGTACAAAAGGAAGGCTTTGCTTAGTTTTGGTAATTGTGTCCCCACCCGTTTTTAAAAAAAGGGGCCAAAAGGGGTTAAATTGGGTGTTTTCACATGTTTGTCTGTAGAATCTTTATTATTAATCGGATTTTGATGGGGTTTCTTTCAGTGTGCTCCTGAGGAAATTTCCAATCTGCAGTATATAGAATAGATTTCGTGCTGCATGTACTGTTCTTGAGATAAATGGGGCCCGAAAGGGGTGAATCTCAAAAATTTTAATTTTTTTATTTTTAGTCCGATTTTGATGCAGCTTTTTGCAATGGATTCTTTATGATAAATTAACATAGTGCTCAACCATCAGATTTTTTATATTTCCTTTCCTTTCTGAGCTATAAGGGACCAAACGGGGCCAAAATTGCATATATGAAGATAACCTAAAATTTTTAGTTTTCGTTGGATTTTGATGGTACATTTTTCTTTGGATTATTCTTGTTTTAAGCTTGCGATCGGTAGTATGTCAACAAATTTATCATAGCTCTTTCATTTGCATTTTTTTTCGAATTATGTAAAAAAAATTTTTTAATTTGATTTTATTGGGGTTTGTTTCTTTGAATTCCTCTTGACACAAGCTTTTAAAAGTATGCCATCAGAACTGGAATATTTCTTACCGTTTCAAAGCTATAAGGGCCAAATGGGGTCAAAATTGCAAATATGCAAATTACTTAAAAATTTTATTTGTCATCGAATTTCAATGGAATTTTTTCTTTGGATTCCTCCTGAAGTAGGCTTTCAGATGTGAGCCAACAGATTTTTGCATAGCTCATAGGGTTCCAGAGCTATTAGGGATCAAAAAGTTTATTTTTATTTTCCATAGTTTGTGTCCACCTAATTTCTGTGTTTAGTTCTTTATTGTGTCCATCTAATTACTGTGTCTACATTCACTTAAAATTATATTTGTTCAATTTTCAGTGGTCGTCATGCTGCGGTCGTATCATGCTGCGCTCGGCATAGCCCTTTATTAAATCAAGTGATATGATTGATATTCGTCTATTTCCAAAACCTCTTTGCATAAGAAATATCATGAAACATTTTTCTGTAAAGGAGATACAATAGCCAAGTGTGAATTCATGAAAAAGAATCCACGAGCCGGAGGCGAGTGGATTGTTTATCATGAATTCACACTTGGCCATTGTTTCTCTTACTTAAACCATTGTTGGGACATTTATGTAATCAAGATATTAAAAGGATTATCGTCTATCTAATTACTTCATTGTTATCTTCGTACTATATATGTCTTTATGAACGAAAGTTCACTCAGTATAAAAGAAGAATTATATGGATGAAGTTGTTCTAAAAGTCGGATTTTAACCGATATCTAATATGCTCAGATAAACTTCAATTGTGGTACATGTATTTTTCAAAGTGAATAAAAGGGGCATTAAATTCAGTAAAAAAATGCCGGTTAATAGTGTTGAACCTCTAAACCTTATCAAAGAAGAACGAAGAAGAGAGAAAAACGTAAGTTTATCTGTATAATGAGATACTTTCTGCAAGAACACATTTTAATATTTTTAACCCCAGGGTAATATTGCAGGGGAAAGAAGAGAATAATTTTTGGTTAATATATTTGTTTAATCGAGTCACTTTTCCTATAAGAAATAATTTTTAAAAAAAATTAAAAAAGGAAAGCATGATGTTCAATTGTATATAATTATAGAATCTTTATCCCCCACCCCGCAAAGGAAGAAAATTGATAAAGTGACTAATCACTGAGCTGTACGTATTTGAAACGTCTATTATATTACTTATTGACAAAGTTCCATCATTCAAAAACATTTTCAATGGAAACAGATGAAAAGAATTCATCATTTTTTTTTAAACAATGGCAGATCCAGCGGGGTCAAGTAGCACGTCCCCCTTTCACTGGTGACCTTTTTTCAAACTGAACAAAAAAGTAGAGGTTTTTTTTCTTTAGTATGTTTATTAACACAAATTATTAACAATGACATATTCAGGGTACATTGTCTTGACTTGACAAATTAATATCCATGTTCCTGTAATTCTAATTTAGTGAATATTAAAATAAGTTGAAGAACTGTAAATTATCAACGTTTTCATAACATTTCGCTTCTTTTGGTTACTTTCAGCAATTCTTACCATTCCAGCAATTTATGTGTCATTAGTACAGATCATACATAAAACTCTAAGATAAGGCCTTAATAAGATAATTCCTAGATTCTCATCTAATTTTTTTCTAAAATTTTAGGCTGGTGGGCGACTCTCATTATATATTTTTATCTTTTTGTGAAAAATGCTTTAACTATATAAGAAATGTACCAAAATTTGCCCCAAAAAATCAAAATAAAATTTGTTCAGGCATGTAAAAAAATCGAGGCTATAGGGGATTAGAATGTAGGATATTTTGTTTATTATGGCCTAATGTTACTTTTTTCTAAACAGTAACACATTAAAATAATTGAGCTAGGAATATAAAGTTCAAGTCCAATTATAACTATTCTAAAGTCCTTTTATTTCTTTGCTTCGGTCACGATCTCCTGAAATTCTTCTTTGACAAGAGCATTGCCAAAAACTTACAGTTCAAGGGGAATAACATGGGCTCTTGACTCCTTTTAAATGTGGGGATCTGGGCTACACCACAGGGTTCCGGGCTCGAAAACAAGGGCTCCGGGCTCCACTCATAGGAATCTGGGCTGTACATACATTGGTTCCTGGCTCATAGAGAGCTTGGGATCCCGTGTTATTACCCCTGTTAATGATATTTCAAGGTTTTGCTTTGTCAAAGGCCTGTGTTTAATAAGAAGCTAAGTGGTACAGAAAAATATAAATTCGTGAAAAAGGTGTATAAGCCGGATATTCATTTAATTTTCCGTCTACCAAATGCATATATTCTTGAAGAAATAGATCATCTCAGCACAGCTGGTAAGGCCCGTTATCTATTACTGTGCTTTTCACCACAGTTGGATGCAGAATTTTGTATAAATTTTGAACTAACACTGATAACTGGAGGGAACTCGTAAAAGATTATAAGATTTGTTTTGATGTTGTGAAGAAAAGACCGAAATTAAATAGAACATTTCCGCGTATTTATCAGATGTATATTTTGAATCAAGTTGTACTTGAAGGAAATATAAATTACCATTTTGCCAGCTTCTACAACATGTACAATATATACATTACTGAGGTTAGTTTTAACGACCCAGTAAAGCACGGAACATTGGATTTTCAGGAGTGGGGCTGGGATTTCTGGCCCCGGACTATGCTAAGAAAATCTTCGACACCAGCACCTTGGTAAAAAATAATCTAGCCCCTCGCGCTGTTCATCAACAAATTTCCTAGCATGCGGTCCAAAACGTTTCCCAACTCGGGTGAAAATCC